>PVIY010041710.1:0-21470 GCA_004026745.1 Myrmecophaga tridactyla | reverse complement strand
AAATGAAAGCAAGGGGTAAGGGGTATGGTATGTATAATCTTTTTTTCTCTATTATCATTTTATTTCTTTTTCTGATGTCTTTTTATTTCTTTTTCTAAATCGATGCAAATGTTCTAAGAAATGATGAATATGCAACTATGTGATAATATTAAGAATTACTGATTGTATATGTAGAATGGAATGATATCTTAATGTTCTTCTGTTAAGTTTTTTAATTATTAAAAAAAAAAAAAGAGTCATGGGTACAAAGTCACCTTGGCAATTCCCATGCAAGCATCCTCTGTGCAAAACAGATTTTGGTTGGTTTCTTTGTTTATTTTGAAATCCCAAGAATTACAACTGGCCACTGAATTATTAAATATCAATAGAAACAAGGTAATTTTAAGAAGATGATAAAATATTACAACATTAATAAAGGAATATATTAACTTGCTCTTCTGATCCAGGGCACATGAGCTCTTCCTTCCTTCCTTCTTTCTCTCCTCCTGGACGACACCATGGACAGAACCATTTTCCTTTCGGTTTCGTGGTAAGATCCACGCAAGCAAAGTGAAACACTCAATGAGACAGGGTTGTCACAGCCAATCATCTCCCCGTAGGACACCTGGTGGCACAGGCAGCATGTGGGCTCGTTGGGGTCCACCGGTATGTCCAGCACGTCTGAAGGGTGCACCGACAGGATGGTGTCAGTGAACTCTGACCCTCCTTTATGCTTCTTTCTCTTGTGAGTGTTCTCTTCTGAGGTGCCCCTGCCCTGACCCCAAGAGCCTCTTTTTTCTTTCTGACCCTGACCTTTTTTTAATCCATGTCCTCCAGAACGCTCAAAGTCACTGCCCTCCATCCTATCCTTCAGATCAGCTTTGAAGCATGCCAGGTCCGCATCAAGCCTTCGAACGTGCCTGTCTACCATCTCGTAGGTCTGCATGGCCAGCTGCACCTTGTCATTGCTGTACTCCCTGCACCTTCTGCAGGCCCTCTGGATCTTCTGAAGATGCTCCACAGGCTGGTCAGGAGAGAGGGTCTTAACAGTTGAGATGTACTGTGCAGCCAGGATGTCAATCTCTGCCTTCTTATCTCCTGCTCTCTGGCCCAGCTCTTGCTTCAGCTGGAAGTTCCTCTGAAGTTTGCAGGGAAGATTCTCAATGTCCAGGTAGTGCTCCAAGTATATTATAGCAGTCGCCATCTTCCTCTGTGGCCAAGCTGGGGCTCTTGGCCAATTGATTTTTTTAAACATTTTCTTTTTGTGAAATATAATATATATACAAAAAAGCAATAAATTTCAAACTACAGTGTAACCAGCAGTTACAGAACAGATTTCAGAGTTTGGTATGAGTTACAGTTCCACACTTTTAGGTTTTCCCTTCTAGCTGCTCCAAGACGATGGACACTAAAAGAAATATCCATATAATGACTCAGCAGTCATATTCATTTGTTAAATCTCATCTCCTCTGTTATAACTCCTCCTCCTCCTTTGATCCTTCTCCCAATCTTTAGAGGTATTGGGCTACGCCCATTCTAACTTTTTCATGTTGGAAAGAGCTGTTGATAATATAGGATAGGGGGATGGAACCATTTGATGTTTTTAGAGAGGCTAGCCCCTCTGGGATTCAGGTCTCATTAGGTCTAGGAACCCACCTGGAGGTTGTACGTTTCTGGAAAGTAATCATACAGCATGCAACTTTTGTAGAAGCTTAGACAGAGCTCTAGGTGTTCTTTTAAGACTGACAGGAATAGTTTTTGGTTGACGTTCAGCAAACCATGGAAAAATAGCAGTATCTAGCTAAAGCTTGGACTCAATTTGAACTCTCTCAACCACTGATACGTTATTTTGTTACATTTCTTTTCCCTTTTGGTCAGGAAGGCATTGTTGATCCCACAGTGTCAGACCGAGCCTCATCCTTGTGATTCATGTTCCACATTGGCAGGAGACTTACACCCCTGGACGTCATATCCCATGTGGGGAGGACTTGGGCTTAGAGAGAGAGAGGCCATATCTGAACAACAGAAGTTCTCTGGAAGTAACTCTAAGGCCTAATTATAGGTAGGCTTACCTTCTCCATTTCAGAAATAAGTTTCATAAGAAAAGACTCAGGATCAAGGGCTTGGCCTATTAACTTGGGAGTCCCTAATGTTTGAAAGACTATCAGGGATTTCCCAGGTGGGAAAGTTTAATAGTTGCATATCTTTTTCTCCAGTCCCTCAAGGGAGTTTGCCAATACTTTTTAATTATCTATCTGCCCAAGATACTCAGGAATATATTAAGCTATACAGAGTTGCAAGACCTCATTCCCAAGTCTAGGCTCCATGTGTTTCAGGTTTTTTAACTGAACTGGCCAAACAGATTAGATGTGCTACAGAAAATTTAGGTTTTGGAAGAAATAAACCTCCCCTCCTTTGGTTTCATATATTAGGTGAAGTTCTAAAACACAATGACCTCCTTACCCCTGTATTCTGATTTACCTATGTCCCTACCTGATCACTTTGTTCTTATCTCTAATTGAAACCCGATCTCTTTTTCGGCTTAACAGTTGTTGTATGTACTAATGCTGACTTTTAGACCTGCAGGACTCCAACTCTGAGTCTTAGGTATCACACAGTTACCAAAAGTTCCAGGAAAATATCTGGTTATACATATATAGCACAGCATCTCAAAATCTAGAAATAGCAATTAGCACTCCGGACTAAATGTGAATGCTGTAAGAGCTTACAATCTAGGCCCCAATTTTCTTATAAGTGTTTTCTAAAAGGGACCATACGATATTTGTTCTTTTGTTTCTGGCCTATTTTGCATCATGTATATAATGTCCCCCAGGTTCATTCACCTCGTTGCATGCCTCATGACTTCATTCCTTTCTGAAGCCCCAAAATATTCCAACACCACAATTCACCATTCTACTTCTCAGTCAATGTATTCTTCAGCCACCTCCACCCATTAGGCATCGTGGATATCCAAAGTCAACAATCCATGTCTCACATTATCCTCCTTAGCTCTATAATCATTAACACTCACAATTTTAGACAATTGTCATCACTAAGAGAAAAATAGCTGCTAAACACACCCTCACCAAACAGAAAATTCAAATCTCCCCTTAATTCTTATCCTACCCCCCAATTATTTACCCCTGGTATTGCTGTGGTATTGTTGATGGCTTCCTGTTTAACATAGTGCATAGCTGCAATAGTAGTTTTTCCCCTATACCCCTCTATTATTTACTCTTTGTACATAAATCATACTTTCGAAGTAGTTCAAGCAAGAACTTATTTATATTTGTTAATTGGTGGGGCACCTGGGTCTATAAAACCCCTTTCAGTCATGTTCACCTTCAATACGGCAATCCTGCTTATAGACCCACTAATGAACTGCCTTGGCTTTTACGCATTCCCTTACATTTAAGTTCAACCTTATTACCTAACTGTTCACCCATCTCTAGCTTCCATGTATCTCTATGTCCCCTATATTCTATATTACAAGCCTCTGAGTTTACCTTTACCAAGATTATAATAGTTAAATCATACAGTATCTATCCTTTTATGTCTGACTGATTTCATTCAGCCTAACGTCCTCAAAGTTCATCCATGTCATCACATGCTTCAGGACTTCATTTTGCTTACTGCTGCATAATATTCCATCCTACGTATATAATACATTTTGTTTATCTACTCATCTTTTGATGGGCACTTGGATTGTTTCCATCCTTTGGCAATCGTGAATAGTGTTGCTATGAACATTGGTTATGTAAATGTCTGTTTGCGTCGCTGCTTTCAGCTCTTCTGGGTATATACCGAGTAGTGCTATTGCTGAGTCATAGAGCAACTCGATACCTGGTTTTCTGAAGAACTGCCAGATTGTCTTCCATAGTAGCTGTACCATTGTACATTCCCACCAGCAGTGCATAGGCATCCCAATTTCTCCACATCCTCTCCAACATTTGTAGTTTACTGTTTATTTAATAGCAGCCATTCTTACAGGTGTGTGGTAGTATTTCATTGCAGTCTTGATCTGCATTTCCCTTATAGCTAATGAGAATGAGCATCTCTGCATGTGCTTTTTAGCCATCTGTATTTGCTTTCCAGAAAAATGTCTTTTCATATCTTTAGCCCATTTTATAACTGGGTTGCTTATTCTTTTGTTGTTGAGTTGCATAATTTCTTTATGTATACAGGATACCAAACCTTTATCCGATACACGATTTCCAAATATTTTTTCCCATTAAGTTGGCTGCCTCTTCACCCTTTTGACAAAGTTTTTTGAGGTCCAGAAGCATTTGATTTTGAGGAGTTCCCATTTATCTACTTTTTCTTTTGTCGCTTGTGCTTTGAGTGTAAAGTTTAGGAAGCTATCTCCTATTACTAGGCCTTGAAGATGTTTCCTATATTTTCTTCGAAGAGTTTTATGGGACTGGCTCTTATATTTAGGTCTTTGATCCATACTGAATTAATTTTTTGTATTGGGTATAAGGTAAGAGTCCTCTTTCATTCTTCTGGCTACTGATAGCCAGTTCTCCCATACCCATTTATTGAAAAGACTATTTTGTCCCAGTTCAGTGGATTTGGGGGCCTTGTAAAAGATCAAGTGACAATAGATTTGGTGGTCTATTTCTGCACTCTTGATTCAATTCCATTGGTCAATACTTCTATTTTTGTGCCCGTACCATGCTGTTTTGACTGCTGTGGCTTTATAATAATAAGCTCTAAAATCAGGAAGTGGAATCCTCCCACTTCGTTCTTCTTTTTTTAGGATATTTTTAGCTATTCAAGGTCTCTTTCCCTTCCAAATGAATTTGAACTAGCTTTTCCAAGTCTTTAAAGTACGTTGTTGGACTTTTGATTGGTATTGCATTGAATCTGTGGATCAATTTGGGTAGAATTGACATCTTAACTATATTTAGCTTTCCTATCCATGAGTAGTAAATGTCTTTCCACTTATTTAAATTTTCTTTTATTTCTCTTAACAATGTTATATAGTTTAGTGTGTTTTTACATCCCTGGTTAAGTTTATGCTTTTACATCCCTGGTTAAGTTTATGCCTAGATACTTGATTCTTGTAGTTGCTACTTTGAATGGATTTTTTTTTCCTTAATTGTCTCCTCAGTTAGGTTATTACTTGTGTACAAGAAACATTATTGATTTTTACACATTAATCTTGTATCCCACCACTCTGGCTGAATTTGTTTCTGAGCTCAAGAAACTTTGTTTAGATTTTTCAGGATTTTCCAAGTATGGTTATCATGTTAACGGCAAATAATGAAAGTTTTACTTCTTTTCCGGTCTCAATGCTTTTTATATCTTTTTTCTTGACTGATTGCTCTAGTTAGAACTTCCAGTACAATGCTGAATAATAGTGGTGGCAGTGGTGTCTTGTTCCTGACTTAGGAGTAAGGCTTTCAGTCTCTCATCACTAAGTATGAAGCTGGCTATGGGTTTTTCGTATATATGCCCTTTTTCACATTGAAGAAGTTTCCTTTGATTCCTACCCTTCTGAAATGTTTTTATCAGAAAAGGATGCTGAATTTTTTCAAACGCTTTTTCAGTATCAATCGAGATGATCACGTGGTTCTTTTCCCTTTTGATTTGTCAATATGCTATTTATTACATTGATCGATTTTTTGTGTTGAAACACCCTTGCATTTCAACCCCACTTGGTTGAGGTGTATAATTCTTTCAATGTGCCGTTGGATTCAATTTGCTAGTATTTTGTTGAGATTTTTGCATCTATAGTCATTAGGGAGATTGGCCTGTCGTTTTCCTTTCTTATAGCATCTTTACCCAATTTTGGAATTAGAGTGATGTTACCTTCATAAAATGAGTTAGGTAGTCTTTTTTCCCTCAATTTTTTGGAATAGTTTTGAGCAGGAATGTTAGTTCTTTTTGGAATGTTTGATAAAATTCCCCTGTGAATCCATCTGACCTGGGCTTTTCTTTGCAGGAAGTTTTTTTTTTTTTAATTGAGAAATCTTCATACACATACTTTCTATACATGGTGCACAATCAATGGCTCACAGTATCATCACATAGCTGTGTATTCATCACCATGATCATTTTTTAGAACATTTGCATCACTCCAGAAAAAGAAATAAAAAGAGAAAAGAAAAAACCCATACATACCATACACCTTACCCCTCCCTCTCAATGACCACTAGCATTTTCATCAACCCAATTTATTTTACCCTTTATCTGCCGTATTATTTATTTATTTATTTTTATTCATATTTTTTACTCATCTGCCCATACCCTGTGTGTACTGCTTTGAAAGGATTATGTACCCCAGGAAAAACGTGGTTTAATTCTGATCCCATCATGTGGAGACAGCAGTTTCTTTTATTCCCTATTTAGCAGTTTAGGTTGGAGTCCTGAGTAGATTATCCCATGGAGATGTGGCTCGCTCAATTGTAGGCATTAATTAGAGGGAGATGTGACTCCAGCCATTCCAGGTGGGTCTTGATAAGTTTATGAAAACCTTTAAAAGAGGAAACATTTTGGAGAGAGTCTCTTTTAGAGCCACAAGAACCACAAGAGCCCACACAGCCAGAGACCTTTGGAGATGAAGAAGGAAAATGCCCTGGGGAAGCTTCATGAAACAAGAAGCCTGGAGAGAAAGCTAGCAGACACTGCCATGTTTGCCATGCACCTTTCCAGTCGAGAGAGAAACCCTGAACTTCACTGGTTTTTCTTGAGTGAAGCTAACCTCTTGTTAGTGCCTTGATTTGGAGATTTTTATAGACTTGCTTTAATTGGGGCATTTTCAGGGCTTTAGAATTGTAAACTAGCAACTTAAAGTCCCTTTTTAAAAGCCATTCCATTTCTGGTATTATTGCATTCTGGCAGCTAGCAAACTAGAACACCCTGGATATAAGGCGCATCAGACACAAGATTCTCACAATCACACAGTCACATTGCAAATCTTTTTTGGTTTGTATATCTTTATACAATCATATTCAAGAATCTAGGCTACTGGAACACAGCTCAACAGTTTCAGGTACCTCCCTCTAGCTACTCCAATACACCTTAAACTGAAAAGGGATATCTGTATCATGCATAAGAAGTTTCATAGGGGAAAACCCTAAAGATCAAGGGCTCAGCCTATTGATTTGGTTGTCCCCACTGCTTGCAAGAATATCAGAAATTCTCCAAATGGGGAAGTTGAGTATTTCCTCCTTTCTCCCCATTCCCCCAAGGGGACTTTGCAAATATTTCTTTATTCATTGTCCAAATTGCTCTGGGATTTAGGGGGGTATCTGGACAAACCAACAAAATCTCACTCCCTATTCAAGATTCCATGTACTTAGGCTGTTCAACTAAACTGACCAGAAAAGTTAAATTAGGAAATGCCCTTCCCAAAATATAAGTTTTGCACCAAATAAACATCTCTCCCTTTAGTCTCACACAGAAGTTGAGGTTTTAAAATATGGACAATATCATCCTTTACACAGTCTTCCAGTATACCTTAGTCCTATCCAGATCAGCTTCATTCATATCTCTAGTTGAAGTCTGATCCCCTTTTCAACTTTTTAAACAGTTCCTGTATGGGGTACTGCTCACTTTCTTAACTTCAGAGCTCTAACTCTGAGTCCCAGGTGTACATAAAAACCCAAAGTTCCTGGGACCAACCATGTTAAACAGCTCAGTACCTCAGAATTTAGATTAGTTACAACTCATGAATATATGTGACTATTGTAAGAGCTTATAATCTAGGACCCTTTACGATAAGCATCAACTTCATAACTCAAGCTCCTGACTTTAGCTCACCAAATTTTTATATTATAGTTAGTCTATATGAGTGAGGCATGATAATATTGGTCTTTTTTTTCCTGACATTTCATTCAACATACAGTTCTTAAGGTTCATTCACCTAGCTGCTTGCCTCACATCTTTATTCCTTTTTGTGGCCGCTCAGTAGTCCATTGTATGTATTCACCATAGTTCCCCTTTCCATTCCTCAACTGTTGTACCCTTAGGCCACCTCCATTCATTGTGGATTAGGAACACTGCAGCCATAAACACCCGTGTGCAAATGTCTATTCGTGTCTCCACACTCAGTTCCTCTAGGTATATACTGAGCAATGGGGTTTCAGGATCATTTGGCAACCCCAGCCCAAGCCTCCTGTGGAACCACCACACTGCCTTCCAAGGAGCTGTACCTCTCATTTCCCTACCAACAGTGAATAGGAACATCTCTTTCTCCATATTTTCTCCAGCACTTCTCTCTGTTCATTTTTAAACAGTTTTATTCACACATCACAAAAGCCAGACTAAGTGTATAGACATGCCTTCGCCACCATACTCTATCTGAAGACATTTCCCTTTCTTCCACAAAGACTTGTAGCAAGATTTTTGATGACTGATTGAATCTCTTTACTTGTGATTCATTTGTTGAGATCTTCTATTTCTTCTTGAGTCAGTGTAGCCTGTTTGTGTGTTTCTAGGAATTTTTTCCATTTCATCTAAGTTGTCTAGTTTGCTAGAGTATAGTTGCTTGTGGTACCCTCTTAAGACTTTTTTTTTTTTATTCAGGGTCCATAGTAACAACTCCCCTCTCACTTCTGATTTTATTTGCATCCTCTCTCTTTTTCCCTTTGTCATCAATTTTATGGATTTTTTTCAAAGAACCAAGTTTTGCACTTAGTTCATCAGTAATTCCCTGCCAAACCAAGGCCAAGACCTTACGCAGGGGATGCAACTCTACTTGAGGATCTGCTTGAAGCTAGACAGACAGTTTGCCAGACTGCACTTTTCACTTCTTCCCAGCTGATGCTGCTCTTGGGCCTCCTCTTCCCCTGAGGCCCACTCCTCTCTGACTACATCAGCCAGGTGAGCTAGGTAGAAACCCACTGTAATTCCAACCAGGTCTACTGGTCCCAGTGTGTGCTGAAAGCTGCCAACTCTGGGGCTGACGGTCCCCAGTCTCTGGCTAGGACCTTGGGTTGTGGGACTGGGTATATCAGCTGCCCCTACCACAGCCAACCTGGAAGTGTGGACTGGGCATGATGCATGGGTGTATGGGGAGTGGGAGCACAGAGTATGGTGGGGCAGGACTTAGCATAGGATGGGCATGAAGTGGGTGCTTGGGGGTATGGGGTGCAGGGCATGGGGTCATGGGGGTGGGGTACCGCACAGGCAGGGTATAGTGTGGGGTATGCAGAGGGAGGGTATGGTGGGAGGTGGGGTATGGGGGGGCAGTGTGGGTATGTGAACACACAGGTGTGTTGGGGGTGGCTGTATGGAGGGAGGCAGGTGCACGCGTGTGCAGGGTTGGGGGTGCGGGCACAGGTGCATGCATATACGGTTGTACATGTGCAAGGGGCACAGGGGGGTGGGATGCAGGATGTGACTGCGCAGGGTGGGGTATATGGGGGGTGGGGCACAGGGGGGCGTGGGCATGGGGTGGTCACAGGGCATGGCCTGGCTTGCTTCCTAGTGTAAGCCCCTCTGTGCATTCCTGAGGGCTCTGGGCTTCCATATGGAAAGGGGAGAGGCAGGCTCTGTGCACTAGCTGGATGGTCTCTATGAGAAGCAAAAGCTAGTTTATTGGCTTCTGGGTTCCCCAAGGGAGCTCAAGGCTGCGGAGCTGAGAGGGCTGATACTCCAAGATAGCTGCAGTGGCAGGCACTTTCCTGTATGACTTCTTTTCCCCAGTGGAGTCCCAGTGAAGCCCATTCATCTTGTTCTCTGTATCTCAATTCCTCAGCTTTTTCATCAAGACCTCTCTATGTGGTGTAGAAGACCCTCTCAGGTTACTCATACTCTGGAACTTCTGTCCTGGTTGTTTTTCTGTCACTTCTTTAGCTGTTCCTTGGAGCAGGGACGAACTTAGCTTATCCTATTCCGCCATCTCTCTGGAAGTCCCCAACTGATTTTTGGCAAGGGTACCAATCCACTCAATTGGGAAAGAACAGTCTCTTCACCACAGATGCTGGGAAAACTGGATATTCATATGCAAAAGAATGAAGGTGGACCCCTACCTATACCATACACAAAACCCAACTCAAAATAGATTAAGGACCAAAATATAAGAAACAAAGCTATAAAACTCCTAGAAGAAAACACAGGGATGAATCTTCAGAACAATGTGTTATATAATGGTTTCTTAAACTTTATAACCAAAGTACAAGCAACGAAAGAAAAAACAGTTATGTAGGACCTCATCAAAATGTAAAACTTTGTGCATCAAAGGACTTATCATGAAAATAACAAAACAAGCTACACAATGGAGAAAAATATTTGGAACCCAATAGCCAATGTATAGTACAACATTGTGAATGCAATTAACAGCACCAAAATAAATATGTGAATATGATTAAAAGGGGCAATATTACATTTTATATCTGGTAACATACAAAATTTTTAAAACTCCATAGAACTACACTACACAAAGAGTAAACCCTAAGTTACACATGGGCTTTAATTAATAGTCCAATTATAAACGTACTATCATCAATTATAACAAATGCTCCACACCATAGCAGGTGTTGGTGGTGGAGTAGTATATGGGAATTATGTACTTTATGCATGATTGTTTCAATAACCCACAACTTCTCTAAAAAAAAAAGAAACAGCTCTGTATACTTTCAAATATAACCACAACTTATGTACCTGGCTGATAGAGACACTATGAATATTCTCTCTAGTAACAAATGGTTTTCAAGTTTGTATCTTCCTATATTAAAAAAACTATACACAATTATTTTAGATTTTATAAGAAGTGACTAGACAGGTGTCACCTCTTCCTAGCCTTCTTGACCCACCAAGCAGACTGGGAAAGGGACTGGAGAACACTCCTTTCTGCCCTCACTGTACCAGACTGTGGAAAATGTCCTATCTCTCCACCCCCACCCTGCTCAACATGCTTGGCATACAGTCTAGATGTAGCACATAGTCCCATGCTCACCGATATTGGATGAATGAATGACGGTAAGTAAAAACACAGAAAATAAAAATTCATTCTGCTTCAGTGAAATAAAAACCCATCTCAACTAGCTGTGACCAGAGACTAGAGTACATGTGGCTGAAATTCTAGGTCTTTGTTTCTTTATCTATAAATTGAGGTGATGGGATTAATCTTTCAAATTAACAAGGTTATTCTATGAATAAGCATGTATATGTATCAAAGAAATGCAAGTTTGCCATTTTTTCACTTATCAAGTGAGCAAAGATCAAACTTTATTACATTAAATTTGGAGAGGGTGCTATGAGAAATGCTCTCATAGATTGTTAGTAATGGAGCAAACAGATATGTTTTGGGGAGATCTGGTGATCCATCACTACATATCAATTACCACCACCACCCTCCATTTGTGTATATTTTCAAACTGCATGCTTCCATCCAACCTTTCACTGAAGCACATACTGGGCCCCAGATTTTGATACACAGTCGCAGAGCTGAGAACCACACTGCTTTACAAACTTAACTGGGAGTTCCACTTGAAAGACTCCATCCATCTAGGAAAAAACCTGCATCTCTAAATAGATGCTCATTAGGTGTTATTTATAAACAAAAACTAGAAGCTGAGTAAAGGTCCAACACTAAAGAAATGACTACATTATGAAATATCCAAATAAGAGATCTATTAGAGCCATTAAAAAGGCTTACCAAACTTGGCTCATGACATGGAAACTGTTTATGAAATGTCAAGTGGAAAAGAAAGAACATAAAGCACTCATGCATTATGATCTTAACAGCCAAGTGCATGCATAAAAAAAGGAAGAAAATAAGATTGAGCATTTCAGATGGGATAATAAGGAGTTTTTGTTTTCTCTATAATTTTCTGCAGTTTCCAAATTGTCTCAAGTGACTATACATTATTTTTATTCAAGATCACTTGAACCGGGGGCTGCACGGAGAGGCCCGAGCAGGCAGGGCCTGGGTCAGCAGTGCTGGCCTGGCTTTCTAGTTGAGGCTGGGTCTCTGCCACTGAGCCCAGGAAAATGTTTCTTTATCTATACATTGAGGTGATGGGATTAATCTTTCAGATTAACAAGGTTATTCTATGAATAAGTATGTATAGGTATCAAACACCTGATACCCTATGGTTTATCAGGTGGTTGCCAGACCTGATAAATTTATAGAATGTGAAGACCCAGTGGATCATGTTGGAAATGCGACAACATCCCAGGAACTTGGTTATGTTTGTCCCAATTTGGTGGCCAGGCCTACAATGATATGAAACACACTTCAGTCCAGTGCTGGGCCCTAGATGAGATTGAGTGTGCCAGTCCTAGGATCTTCCTACAAGAAAATAAGCCTTGTATAAAGTATACTGCACACTACTTCATAACCACTTTACTCTTTCTTCCTGGGATGTTTTGGAGTAGATCATTTCTGTCTGGGGCACACTGGCACAGCAGTAGGGAAGCTGTTGACACTTGGAGGACTTGGAATTTGGTGGTTTGTTGGCCTTATTTTGCTAATTACTGGTGGGCTGATGCCAAGTGATGGTAGCAACTGGTGCACTGTTTACTAAAAACAGATGCTGTTATGGCTCAAGGAGGCAAGTGAAAACACCGTCTTCTGAATTCATCTCGTCAGGCTCAAGACTCTTCTTTGATATCACACCTGATCGTTAATTTCCCTCTTTGAAGGGAATGCGTTTGGTTAGGAAGGCTTCTTCAGACTTTGGATTTTCAACCCATATTTTACCTTGCAGATTAGAAATGACAAGCACTGTTGTGAGAATCAAGTTTCCACTGTTCTCATGTACAAAATATAAAGGATAGTCACTAACTTATAAGCTTTCCCTGCTCATTGCTTCTTTATATTGCTGTATCTTCAGCCCTTTGGAGCTAATGGACTCAACAGGATGAGAAAAGTAAATGTTCTTAGCCATTTGATTTTTGTGATCTTGAGTCTTCATACAGTGGAAATCTAAAGGTAAGCCAATTAAAATCTTCAGCAAAGTAAAAAGGGCCATGGATTTTAACAGGCACTGAAATTCTTTCTAAATTTTCATTGCAGAATAAATGTTGCCAATCTTGAAAGTTGTATGGTATTTTCTGTAGGTAAAGTGGAACTCAAAACTAAATTTGTTTTGCTGAAAATTAGGCATTTGAAACAAACACCCTATTATTAAACCCTTTTCTGTTGTCATTATTATGCTTCAGAGACAGTATATGTAGTATGAAAATGTGAACATTACAATTATGTTTCGAAAGCCTAAGAATTAAACATATGTTGGAATTGAGCTGTTCTTCCTAGCAGAATTTTCTTATCTAAAAATTAGTATTTATCACTTTATAAGCCTGTGTTATAGGTTGATAAAAGAGTATTAGTTTTATAGTTACCTGTATGAAAGGGTTGAAGGGCCTACAGGGTTGAATACTAGGGTAGCATTAGAATGTGATTTATGGGGACAAAGAGAAACTGAGCACATTCTCATAGACTAAGCACGGTACCAAACCCTCCCTAAGGGCTACAGCAGTTAGTCCTAGGGAAAGACACAGTAGCCAAGCTTTGGCATATCCAAATTGCTGTGGATAAAAGGAACTACTCCAAATTATAAGTGGTTTTGAAAACTAGGTTCTCATTCTTTGCAGTCTAAGTTGAAGAGATCTGCTAAAAGGTAGACTTTGTGGACAAGTCAAACTGCTATTTGGGATAACTTATAAATTCGAGAAACAGTCAAGACAGAACTGCTTAAAGAAAACACTAAAATCTCACAGTAATTGGCTTAATGAGCAAGAATCACAGTTTAAGTCATTTCCCTATCAATCTGTAGCAGCTTTCCTAACCGATTAATATGATCTCAATTCTTGCAATATTAAGTGATAACAATTGTGCAAAAACTAAATGTTCTGCACCACACTGACCTTAACCTAGCTTATAATAAAAAATAAATCACATGAACCGCTTACACGGCGGCGTCCGGGGAGGATGCCGCTCGTGGTGTTTTGCGGGCTGCTGTACAGCGGCAACAGCCGGCGCAGGGGCGCCGTGCGGGGGCATTGGATGCCAAGGGCGACGCGGTGTACGCGGCGGACGATGCGGCGGTGCTGGGCACAGAAGATACAACACTGGAGGTGACTCGGCCCATGAGAAGGCATTGCGTGGGACACTAAGGGCTGCTGCAGAGCGGTGCTTGAGCAGCCAGAACGTGGTCATCCTTGACTCGCTTAACTACACCAAGGGCTTCCGCTAGGAGCTTTGCTGCCTGACGCGAGCGCCACACACTCAGCTTTGCCTGGTCTACTGCGTGCAGCCCGGAGCTCTGAGCGGGGCCTCTCATCAGGCCCGGGCAGAGGAAGAAGGAGGGCCGGAACGTCCGTGTGAGTCGGCGGCCCAGCGCTGAGGAGGGCGGGAGACCTCAGACGGCCGGCACCGCTGCCCTCAGGGAACCACAAGCAGCCGTCTCCAAAGTAAATGGAACACCCCGAGCCGTGACTCCTAAAAAACTGGAGCCGGAGAAAACCAGCGCGCCAGATTTTCCAGCTCTCGAGACTCCAGAATTTGAGAAATCTGCAGAACATGTGTCCAGTGCCTTTTACCCCCCACCCCGAACTTCTGGAGGCTCTAAAGCTGTGCTTCTAGGATCCCAATTCTTGGAACCGCTGAGACCGGCCTCTTTTCACCTTGGTAGGCATACAGGAGCTATTGCCCCTGGCGGAGATATGGGCTGCCCTGTTTGAAAATCGGGCTCCACCACCCCATCGATCTATGCAGTCCCAGCCCCTGGTCTGCGGCAGCTTTCTGCACCGGTTGGACCAGGTCACGAGCCAGGTAGTGGCAGGACTACTGGAAGCACAGAAGAGTGCTGTCCCTGGGGACTTACTCTCCCTTCTTGGCACCACGGAGCACCTGCGTTTTTCCTGGCCCCTGACCATGGCAGAACTGAGCCACTTTCGTTGCCAATTTATTGCCTATACCAAAATGCATCCTAACAAGAACTTGCCACAGCTAGCCAACGTGTGTTTGCAGTACCTGAGCCAGAGCCTACACTAACCAGACAGGGACAGGAAAAAAGCCTGTCTAACCTCCACTGCTCTCTATTTCTCAGGGAAGAATAGTCTGACGGTCTATTGATGTGTGGCACTACCAGAGTATACTGATGTATGTGGTACCAGAGTTATTGTGACTGATTCACTCCAATTTACAGAATGTTTCTGTGCTGAGACCTTGAGTTTACAACACAAGTTGACTAGATAGGATGGAAAACTGGCTTGAAAGATGCTGGCAAATTCCTCCAGACCACAGGTGCTCAGGGACTACTTAGATTGGGTTCTAACTGGGATAACACACAACACTGATTTCCCTCATCTGAGTTTCGGAGGCGCAGACTGCATGGATAGGGTGTTTTTAAATCACTGAAAAGAAACATGTGAAGTAGGCACAGTCCTGCAACTGCAGTGGTCATCTTTCATGGCACAAAAATTAATTTTGAGTACTGTTACCTACTTTGTGCTAATCCCAACCTTCAGGACTGGGGTCACAGATAAATCCATTTGTTTCTGTCCTTGGGAAGCTCTTGCTTTTGGTGGAAGTAAAAGACGTATCTACCATGTTATTTCTTCTTTTAAATAAAATATTTTAAAGAAAAAGATCACATGAACCATTATTATCAGAAGATAACACATTTTTAAGAAACTGAGGAAAATATCTGTTCTGAGAGCACATGACTTATTAAAATAAAATTTAAATTTCCTTGAAGGTAAGGCACCACTAAGTGATGCACTGAAAACACTTCACGTGTGGGGGATTCGCTGGACAAAATAACTGCCCTGTACTCTTCAAAAGCATCAAAGTCATAAACGATCAAGAAAGACTAAGGAGCTGATCCAGATTAAAGGAAACTAAGTGTAACTAATGCATGGGATACTGAACCAGAATATTTTTTTCCTTTTGTTAACGGGACATTGTAAGGACAACTAGTGAAATATGAATAAAGTCTGTAGAGTATATAATTTAGAGAATTAGATAAGAGAATTTTATTGATGAAAATGATTTTGGTTAACTGTATTATGTAAGAATATATCTTTGGTTTCAGGAAATATACTTAAATATTTAGGAATAGAGACATCTCTGTACCTTACTCTCAAATGATACATTAAGATGGATGTTTGGATGGATGGATAGATGACAGAAAAGGGAAATGAAAAATGTTAACATTTAGGCCACCCGGATGAAGAGTATAAGGGGATTCTTTGTATAATTCTTGCGACTCTTCTGTAAATCTGAAATTACTTTAAAAGGAAAAAAAAATCCCGCTACAGTTTTATATCCCACCCTACTTCTTACCTCTACCCCATATATATGTATCATTTCACTTAATAAGCATCTTTCCATGTCAACCTATAAAAATTTGTCTTATCCTTTTCAAAGACTACAGTTTTGCTACTTAAAAAAAAGTGGCAGAATGAGTTTGTGGATTTGAACATAAGGAATAATTTCCTAATTTCTGAAGAATAAATCCCTGAAAAAAATCCAAATACTTCCAAAAATAAGCCCTGACCAGAAGGCTTTGAGTAAGCAAAGAGACTATGGCCATTATGCTGCAAATTTCAAATAATCACAAAAAAATTTCCTATAACTCTCTCCGCCCTTCAACTTGAGGACAAAAACCACATATGAGTGTTTTAGATGTGTAACTTTTAGGTGAACAGATCTGCAGAAGTCATTGCCAACTTATCCATCTCAGGCTGAGTTGCTCCCTCTGGACTTTCTGTTTAAATGGACTTTAGAATATAGTTTTACAAAGCTGTGCTCTTTGGTTAAAATGTATAGCAAGATCTTAAAAGTAATCAGTAGCCTAGGAGTTGAGTGACTTGGAGAATAAGAACCCCTTGACATTAAACTGCTTACTCTTCCAATCTTCCTTAAACCTTTTTACTTCATTTTACTTTTAATGTGATTCACTAGTTATTTCTGTTTCTGGTTTATGGAGGTTTAATAATTCACTAATAACTTTAAGCAGCAAGGCCCATCGTATTGGTGCCACGTGTCAGACACAAATAACTGCTACCTGTGGCAAGTGGGGAGAGACAGCCTGCACATTGCTTCATCACTTGGGTGGTTCAAGACTGCAACAGCCCATGACCATCATCAGGTCAAAGTACTTTCCAGAGAAGGAACATGTTCTAGTTTGAAAGCTGCTGGAATGTGATATACAAGAAATAGAATGGCTTTTAAAAAGGGGAATTTATTAAGCTGCAAGTTTTTGTTCTAAGGCCGTGGAAATGTCCAAATTAAGGCAAGCCTATCAAAACGTTCAAACCTAAGGCATCCAGGGAAAGATACCTTGGTTCAAGGAGGCTGATGAAGTTAGGGGTTTCTCTCTCAACTGGAAAGGTACAAGGCAAATATGGCATCCGCTAGCTTTCTCTACAGGTTTCTTGTTTCATGAAGCTCCCCTGGGGTCTTTTTCCTGCGTAATCTCCTAAGGTCGCTGGCTGCATGGGCCCCCAAGCTTTTTCCAAAATGGTTCCCTCTTCAAGTAAAGATCCAGTAAGCAACCCAACCTTGAAAGGATGAAGACACACCTCCAAGGAAACTATCTAATCAAGTTACCACCCACAACTGGGTGGATCACATCTCCATGGATAATCAAAAAGCTCCCACCCAGCAATACTGAATGACGATCAAGGGACATGACTTTTCTGGGGTACAACACAGATTCAAACCAGCATAGTATATAAGCCAGAAGTTGATATTATACATTATACCAGATTTTCTTCAAATCTGTTGACTGACCATGGAGCAAAGGTTTTGGTTTAAACCTATTATTAGTCTAAATTAGTAACACTAAATGAAAAACATATTCCTAGCCTAAAACTAGAAATTCAAAAGAAAATTTATCCAGTTTAATATACTCCTGTATCATTTCTTAACGACAGAGCTTTTCAAAGTAAACAATAAACAATTCAGCTTTCATAGTACAATTATTTCCTGAACGAAGACCCAAGGTCACTTATCATTTATGAGGTAAATGGAAGGTCCTTCATGGGTCATCTAAGGTAATATTTATTTGCCTCTTACATTGGCAAAATAGTCCTAGGACTGGCACCATGAACAGGTCACAAAGGCTAGTGGTTCTGTAAAGGCCCTCTGGAGCCCCTAACCCTCCCCACTGAAATCTACAGTATGTGCTTTTTAAAAAATGAAACAAAATAAAAACCATTGGTAATTCCTCTAACTGGAAATGAAACATTTTAGAGTATTTCCTTTGTCTTTTTTCTGTGCAAATGCATAATATATACTTTATTTGACTACTTAGAGCAAGAGTCAAATAAAATATAGCTTATATATTATGCATATATAATATCTTCTAACACTAATCTTATATGCCCTGAAAAAAAGCTTTCTAGTTCAGAAAACAAAAATTTTCTCTTTTTGGAAATTCACAGTTCTCACTGGCATTTTCAAAGACTTTTGGTTA
This sequence comes from Myrmecophaga tridactyla, assembly GCA_004026745.1. Lineage (NCBI taxonomy): Eukaryota > Metazoa > Chordata > Mammalia > Pilosa > Myrmecophagidae > Myrmecophaga > Myrmecophaga tridactyla. The sequence goes on along the minus strand of PVIY010041710.1, from coordinate 3,111 downwards.
ACGAAATTCCTCTACTTTTTTCCTTTTTTTATTGTGGTAACATATATACAACACAAAATTTCTTATTTTAACCACTTTCATGAGTACAATTCAGTGGTATTAATTTACATTCACAATATCGTTGTACCCATATCTATTACCAAAAGCTTTTTCATTACCCCAAATAGAAACCTGTAGGGCACATACTTTTCATCTGTAAACTTCTCAGCTGTAAAATCCGTCTGTCTCTCAGTCTCATAGGGTCGATATTCCCTGTAGGATCTCCGCTCTGCTCTATCCAGTGTCCCTTCTGTCCCCCGGCTATCATTCCATCCTTGCTGCTCCCCTCTTCTAGGAGTTCGCTTCTGGCCTGTCAGCAGAAAATCAAAGGAAAGAGCTAGAACACAACATCTGCAGGACAACCCTTTGTTAAACTTTACGGGTGCTTTAAAATTTCCCATTTCTGGAAGTCAATGTCATGGAAAAATTCATGAGGTTTAGAAAACTAGGCAAGAAAAAAAAAGTTTCTGATAATCCTACTACCCAGAGTTGACTACAGTTGAATAAAACTTCTAAAGTACTATCAAATTTTGTATTTCCAAATCATATGCTTTCCCTTGTATCCTACAAAGTATAAGATACAAGCTAAACTATAATTACAGGTATCTCACACTGATTCTGTGTCAACTATGGGTATATTTTGCTAATCACAGAAGTAGCTTTATTAAAACATAGCCAAGCCAAATCTAGAAAATGAAAGAATAAATACTCTGCATTTTAGATTGTACTTTTAGAACCCAAATTGCACTAAACCAAGGGCAGCTATTGTTTATAATCAGCTACTGTGGTTTTGGGGTTTTTAAAAATTCATTTTGCATTGCTACATCTTTTGCTTTTGAAAACAGATTTTCTTGCTCTTTGGTGGGATTTAGACATTTGTGATAACACTTCTCAAATATGAGCCCAAACTTGGTTAGTACCTGAAAAGTCACTGAGAGGCCAGCCTTCAGCCACGGCAGGATACTGGAACCAGTCTAGTCTTTCCCCTTTTTTCTTTACTTCCTTCTAGTTTTCATGCTTTAAAAATTGTAAGCAAAGTTTGAAGGCATCTAATACTTGGTAAATACATGGGGAGTACTTTGTCACTTCATAAATCCTCTTTCAAAATTGTCCAACTATCTTTTTCTGTGTCTCCACTCAAACATTAGGTGAAATTATTAGTTTAATGGATTCATTTGGGGGGGGGGTAATAAAATACCCTTCCCATTGGTTGGTTACATGGCTACAAAAATACTAAATGTATTCAAATTAATGGAAGTATTTTTAAACAACTAGATTCCTCTCACTGAGACATACACACACATGACTCAATGCTTACACACATTTTTCTATTTTCCATTTAATATTTTCTACCTAAACTTTTACACAGGTAAATATTAGCACAGTTCCAATACTTTATGGGGCCCATTTTAAAGGAAAAATCATGTATTTGACAACACTAAAATAATATTGTGCATTCTGTTACCACTAATTGAAATAAAGCATTTTTTCAAATGTGAAATATTAAAAAAGTATCAACTAGTACCTTGAAATAAGGTGCACAACAGGTAAAAGTTGACTCTATTATCGTCTTAATGTCCTATAACCTACAAAAGTTTAAATCAGTTTTGCAACCCAAAGTAAGGTCACAATTTGAGCTTGTGACATGTTTAGGATATAGGAAAGGTGTTATCATAAATGGAGCATTACACTTTTATTGCAGAAGCATCAAGACGGCCTGACACTCATGCCCAGTGGCCTAGGATAGCATGCAATGTCAGCTCTTTTGGCACATATTTTGCTTATAGAGATGGAAATTGGAATAGGCATTTTGAAATATAAGGTAGAAAATGTCATCATGAAAGTTAATTATATAACAAGTTGAAAATAATACAGCAGTCATCAGCAAAATATGTTAACAATGACAATTTTCGACATTTCCCTGTTGTGAAAATATAAAAGCAGTTATTCTAATACATCTGTCTTCATATTTCCTGTCTACAACTTGCAGTTTTTAACATTTCTATTCAACTACAAAATTACAGAAGCTTATCCCACATTCTTTCTGCTCCCTCCAAGTCATTTTCTTCTTACGTATCAATTTGGACATCAGTATTCAACACTTAAAATGTGACGTTTATTGTACATTTTATATTAAAGTTTCTTCCAAAATATGGTACAAATTGTGGACTTTTAAGTAAAAATTGGCTATTTATTAAAATAATTTTATCACCAATACCCTGTGAACATTTCATTCTCCCTCCAACACCCCAAAACAGAAAAATACTAGGGTTCAATAAATTTTTTCATAACTTAGTGTTAAGAGATCACAAATGGAAGAGAACCTAGGGGTTTTTTTTGGTTTGTTTTTTTTTTTTGCTAGATCAGCAGCTCCAAGTGGATAATGCAAGCTCTTCATTTCACTGACCCTTTCTAATAAAAAGCTGGCACTAATCTAAACCCAAGCCCAAGTGAAGGGACGAAATACAATAAAACTGAGTGAGGGTTTTTACAAAATAAAATTGAGCTTTGGCTCAATGATCAGAGTTCTGAAAGGCTAGGAAAAGCAAAGCTGAAGCTGCCTCTGTTGACCTGAAGCATGAACTTATTTTTCAAGGCTCACTTAAGGGTCTATGTATATTGTTAGACAGGTCATCAAGGATATTAAAACCTAAGTCTTCATGGGAAAACTTCCATTTCTACATCCTCTTGGGATTAATGTTTCACTTCCATGTCGAAAAAAAAAAGTTCTACGTGTGCTAGGTTATAATGTCAAGTGAAAGAAGCAGGTTCCTGCCCAATTTAAACTAAGTGGAAAAAAAAGTTTTGTGAACTCACGTATATAGATACAAGCTGTTAATAGCTTAGGGAAAATAGACGATTTCACTTTGCTTCCTACATTTCTGAATTGCTCAAAATTTTTATAACAAAAATATATGACTAATATTTTTAAAAAGACTAAAATGAAATACACTAATAGATACCATTAAATGCAGTTTCATACTATTTTAAAGGAAAGAATGAGTATTTTCACATGTTAGAAATGGGGAGAGGAAAAGATTAGCCTTCCTCAAATCTTTAGTTTTTAACTCC
>PVIY010041709.1:0-21470 GCA_004026745.1 Myrmecophaga tridactyla | reverse complement strand
CCTGGGTCTCAGAAATGTTGAGATCCAATCCAAGTTACACTCATCCAAAGCAGACTATTGGATAGACTAATAGAAGGCATACCACATAAAGCATTTAATTTTTTCAGAATGATTTAAACAATTAAGCTTATATATATTTTAAAATTAGAAAGGCATATTACCATCAGGTGACTGCATTAAAAACCCTTTTTGTGGACTGCAGCTCATTTTCTATGTAATTTTGTGTGTGTGAATAAACACATACACAAAAAAAAACCCAATAAATTTCGGAGCACAGTGCAGCAATTACTTGTAGAACAGATTTCAGAGTTTGGTATGGGTTACAGTTTCACAATTTTAGGTTTTTGCTTCTAGCTACTCCAAGACACTGGAGACTAAAAGAAATATCAATATAACAATTCAGCAGTTATACTCATTTGTTAAACCCTACCTTTTCTGTATAACTCCACCATTTCCTTTGATCTTCATCACAATTTTGAGGTTATTTGGACTATACCTATTCTAACATTTTTATGTTGGAATGGACTGATGATAATATGGCATAGGGGGTTGAAACTAGTCAATGTTCTGGAGAGGCTAGCGCTTCTGATTTTCAGGACTTATCTGGCCTAGGAACCCATCTGGAGGTTGTAAGTTTCTGAAAAGTAATTCAGTGCATAGAACCTTTGTAGAATCCAGATAAAGCCCTAGGTGTTCTTTTAGGGTTGGCAGGAATGGTTTTGGTTGGGATTTGGCAAACCGATGGCAGGTAGCAGTGTCTAACTGAAGCTTGCTTAAAAGTAGCTCTCGACTCTATTTGAACTCTCTCAGCCACTGAAACCTTATTTGTTACACTTCTTTTCCCCCTTTTGGTCAGGATGGCATTTTGATCCCTTGGTGTCAGGGCCAGACTCATCCTGGGAGTCATCTCCCACGTTGCTAGGGCAACTTTCACCCCTGGATGTCATGTCCCAGGTAGGGGGGAGGGTAATGATTTTACTTGCAGAGTTGGGCTTAGAGAGAGAGAGGCCACATCTAAGCAACAAAAGAGGTCCTCTGCAAGTAACCCTTAGGCATAACTATAGGTAGGCTAAGCTTCTACACTACATAAATAAGCTTCACAAGAGCAAGCCTCAAGATCAAGTGCCTGGCCTATTGACTTGGGCGTCCCTAATGTTTGACACAGTACCAGGGGTTTCCCCAGTGATAAAGTTTTATAGTTCCATATTTTTTCTCTCATCCCTCAAGGGACTTTGCCAATATTTTTTGATTATCTGCTTAGCGTACTCTGGGATGTATCTGGGCATTACATTAAGCTACACAGGATTACAGGCCCTCGTTCCCATTCTGGGTTCCATGTGATTGGGCTGTTTAAATGATCTATATAGACAGGTTGAGTGGGATTATGTGCTCAGAAAATTTGGGTTCTGGACAAAATAAACCTTTCTTCCTTTGATCTTATAGAGTAGGTGAAGTTCTAAGACTTCACAAGGTCTTCCTTACCCCCGTATTCTGAATTACCTTAATCCCGACCTGATCAGCTTCGTTCTTATCTCTAATTGAAGTCTGATCTCTTTTTTCAATTTCTTTAACAGTTGCTGTGAGTGGCAATGCTGACCTTCAGAAGTGCAGAGCTCCTACTCTGAGTCTTAGGTGTCACACAGGTACCAAAAGTTCCAGGGAAATACCCAGGTTATGCATATATAGCACAGCCTCTCAAAGTCTAGAAATAACATTTACAGCTCCAGACTAAAAGTGACTGCTATAAGAGGTCCAGGTCTAGGCTCCAATTTTCCTATAAGTATTTTCTAAAAGAGACCTACAATATTTGCTCTTTTGTTTATGGCTTATTTTGCATCACAAAATGTCCCACAGGTTCATTCACCTTGTTGTATGTCTCATAACTTCATTCCTTTCTGTAGCAGCGCAATATTTGATCATATGTTTACACCACCATTCACCATTTTACTTCTCAGTCAGTGTATACTTCAGCCACCTTCATCCATTGAACATCATATATAATGTCCAAAGTCAGCAACAGTCCACGAGTACTCTCAATTGGACACAATTTCATTGCCCCTAAGAGAAAAATAACTGATCAACACACCCTCACCAAATAAAATATCCAAACCTCCCCTTAACTCTTGCCCCTCCCACCTGTATAATGTTTTGAAATTTGCTTTTGAAACGTGGGAGTTCTGTGAAGGAATGCTGTCAGCCTGGAGCCTCATCTTTCATTGCAACAGATTGTGTTTCATTCTAACCAATTGTGTTTCAAAACCTTGTCTCTGGAACACTCATCAGGCCTTTGGCCTTGAAAGAATGTCCTCCTCTTAATGTTTGTTAAATAGATGAATGTATAAAGGTGTGTGGTTTTGGCAAACAAGAACACTTCATCAATTTGTCTTCCTGTCTTCAGTCATTGACGTTTCCTTTCAGAGGGGTTGTATTTGCTTATATTTCATATAGACATATAAATTTTTTTAACAGGGGATGAAAAAGAGTCGAATAGATGCAAGAAAAATTGGTCCTCTTAAATTGGCTGCCCTCAATGGACTCTCTCTCTCTCGACTGCCTTTGCCTGATGAAGGAAAAGAAGTGCCTATGAGAGCAACTAATGATGAAAGGGTAAGTATGAGACACATAAATACAAAATTGCTTTATGAGATTTTTAGTGAATTTTCTAACACATTCAATAATTGTAAATGAATATTAAGGAATTTTATAATTTAGGCCTCAAAGTTATAGATTATCAAAATAGATAATCTCAGGCTAGAATGTTGATTGATTTTCTTTTTCTGATTGCTGTCCTTTACCTTCTTCCAACCATTTATGACAGTCTTGCTGTTTTGTCTTAAAGTTTGGAGAAATCTACAGATGCATATGAATATCCATAGCAGAAATTGTCTGCTTTTATGATATGGAAAACTTACCCCAAAGTAAAAACAAAGTTGGTAATTTTTTCCAAAACAACCTGTTAATTGAGATGTTTTCTAAGAGGTCTTATTATATTGAAATCATGCATGTATGAATAGTGCTAAGAAAAAGTGAATTTCTTTACAACTAGATCCTGGAGGTAGTTTCCAATATTTACTTACTATTTTCTATCTTCTATGTATCATAAATTGAAGCATTTATTCACAGAGATTGGAATTGGTTATCCTATTCTAGAATTTACTGTTCTCGAAGAGAATTTCATGTTTCCTAGGGGTCACAAGATTGAGCAGAGATTTAGAGAAAATGAATTCAACAAATTACTGTAAGCTAATTTTCAGGTTTAAACAACATTTTGCATTATATTTCTCACCAATAAGTTTATTTATCTTGTTCTCTTACTGTTATGGCTTGTTAAAATTTCCACTTTTGTCTTTGATTTCACCTAGAATTTTCAACAATGGACTAATGCTATACTTGAAAACAAGATTTCAAATATATAGTCAAAAGGCAGCTGTAACGTGGTGACTGTTCTCATTATCCCATATATTCTGTTTTTTCAGTGTAAAATTCTAGAGCAGCGATTAGAACAGGGGATGGTATTCACAGAATATGAAAGAATTCTTAAAAAACGTCTAGTTGATGGGGAGTGTTCGACTGCACGGCTCCCTGAGAATGCAGAAAGAAATCGATTCCAGGATGTGCTTCCCTACGATGATGCCAGGGTGGAGTTGGTCCCAACTAAAGAAAACAATACTGGTTATATCAATGCATCACATATTAAGGTGAGAGGAATGTTTAGAGTAATGAATAGCATATGTGGTTTTGAGTTCAGTTATAAGAATGGCAAGAATTGTATTCATGTCCGTGTTCTAAAAAAATCCAGGTGTAAACCATTGTGTCAAACCCTCTATTATAAACTGTAAAACCCTCACACCAGTGCTAGATAAAAAGTGTTTAGAGACAGGGCCAAAGCTGCGCTGCTGTCTCACCTGGTAAATCTGCTCTGCCTGTACGTCATCACGGGGCTCAGGGAGCACTTATTTGCCTGGGTTTAGAACTTTTTCTTAAAAGTAGACTCTTTTCCAGCTCGTAAATCCTCTCACTGAGCAGAGCTGGATTGCTACTTCTCCTCATCGTTTGCATTTTTATATAACAAAAATGTTTGGATTTTCAGTGGTGTTCACAAAAACTTTTATTTACAAAGGTGTCATCTGCTCTCTTTGCACACACTACCTGTATTCATTTTGTTTGTTTGTCTGTTTTGTATTTTATTTTACAAAGATGTTTATTTGTTTCACAGAACTTTGTCAGATAAAAAACTAGAGGTGAACAATGGCTTACATTTTAAAAATAAGCACAAAGGTGTTCCTGGTTCCATAAGAACAATACAAGTAAAAGCAATTTGTACATTTTGCTGGTGAATTCATATAACGTTCTATTTCCCTATTCCTTTGACACATCCTCCTCTGTCTTTGCTGTTTTAAATACTGACCATGGGAGTGGAATGGACTTGGAGTTTAGAAGATCACAATTTGGCTATTGTGTATAATAATTGTATTGCTTGCCCTTTTGATCCACTTCCATGACTTCTAATTAAGAGTCAAAGTTTAAGATTTAAACTTAAGCCTGTAGGGATCAGAATTAGCTTTTTTTTTTTTTCCCAAGGCATAACTAGGAAACTGAATGGAGGCTGGTATAGAAGGTGGCTAGGATCCTGAAGCAAACAGGTCACTGATTAAACAACACAGGATGAAACTAAACTGTTCCAGTCCTTGCAGGGACCAGTAGCCATCTTGTTCAGAGGCACAGATGTCCTTGGAATTGGATTCCAGAAACAGTTTCAACTTTTAAATCTGTAAAACCCTTTGGCAATGCACCAGGTTGCTTTAAAAGAAAAATTAGTTACACTTTAAAAACCTTGCAAGTAGCAAACTCATCTCCTCAAAGATTCTTTTAAAAATTAATGAAATAAAAACAAAAGTTAACAAAATAACTGATTTATGTTGGTTATTATGGGCTGAATAGGGAGCTGTCAATAGCCAGATCTTAGAAAAAAAACAAGAGGGTCAGTTCCTTTAGTTTTCTGAATGGCCCAAATGTAATGTTAAAAAAAAAAAAATTAAAAAAATAAAAAGGCCGAAGAGTCAAGCCAGAGAGACAAAACACACCTCCATCCACAGCAAAGGGCAGAACTGGTTAAGTTGGGGATTCCCAGAGTGTGGAACTAGAGCAGAGCCTCAGGCATTAAGTGATGCTGAATCACATAGGAAGGAATTTCTTCTCCATCTGCCTGATCCGACTTCAAGGAAAGTCTCATTTGGGGCCTAGTATGCTTGAATTTCTACACTTAACATATCTCCATAACAGAGGGATTGGGGCCCAGGGTTACTTACCCCTTATGGGGCAAAACTGGCTCAGAATTTAATTGCATTGCCTATCCACCCCCTCCCTTCCCTGTCTGATACTTATTTTAGTGTTGTCTTCCATTTATAACAAGTTACACTAATTTTCCTTTATGGGGAGTGATACAAAATAATTTTTTACAAACATAATTTTAAGTCAGCTAAACATAGGTAGCTATGCAATGTAAACGTTGTGATGGTTGTTCTGGAATGAAGTTTGAGATACAAAGGATGAAGCAGAGATTGTCTCAGATTTTCAGTATCTAAATAGGCAGTATCTAAATTCCTCTGTGGATATGACGTCAGGAGCCAAACTGCTGGACAAGGTTTCCAAATTTTACCTAGTCGAAAACAAATGGCTCTGACCTATGTTAGTGAAATTTCAGGATAGCCCCAGGAGAGGTCCTGTCATGGCCAGGTTTGCAGGTGTTTGGGAAGTGGGGGAACATGCCAGAAATACCTGCTCTTTTTATTTCCCCTAAACAAGTGTAATGAATGTCCAGGTGCCGATGCTAATTTAGATTCTGACCACATAATAAGTTCTAAATTCTGCTTCTTTAATTGTAGCACTAGTAGCTACTTTGCAGAATATTACATACTAAACCACAGGCAGCCTGACAACAAATATCAGAGGAAAGGGAATTTTAAAACAAGCTAATTAATCGTTGCTCATTCAGAACCCGAGCAAAGGTGAACCCCCAGACTTCCCAAGGGAACAGTTTGTAGGCTAACAGTTTTGTTTGAGATGACAATTCACTTCTGATGTTTTGCCGACAGTTTAGAATAGAGATACATGCCCTGTGATGAACAGCATTAACAAAACGGATAAAACAAAAAGTGACAGTTATTAAAATACCTGAATTTTCCTGGCAAAGATGAAACATTTTGAGAAGGATAGAACCACTAGCCTTCTACCCCCTGCCTGGCATCAACCCATACCCCTAAAACCAATCCAAAATGTGGAATTTGAAAGAAATAGATTGTCTGTACCCACATTTGAAGAGTTCATCAAGGCTTTACAGCTGGAAGTTTAAAAAATCCCACTTTCTGAAAATATCTGAGAATGAAGGGCAGAGTCTAAGGTATGCCGACCTTCACTGGGGCAGATAGCTTGTAGATGGCGTAGGCCACCACAGAGGAACCTGTGCTCTCTGCCATGTTCAGCTGCACCAAGGAGTCTTTAAATTTTGCAGGACTGCAGACATGTTCACGCCACTTGAAACAACCATGTAGAATATGCTCAGAGATGAATGAGATTCCGATGTGCGGTGACACACCAGTGGCTCCATATTCTTTAGAAATCTTTTTCAGCTGCTGAGACTTGCTTTGCTTTTGCTCCTCTGTGCCGTTTCTCTCGTGGGCTGTGGTCTTGGTGATACTGCCGGGCTCCTGGTGGCCACAGCAGTGCCCGCGGGTGACTGGGGGGGCGGGGCAATGCCCAGGAGCCAGGTGGCATGAGGCCCGCCCTGCCCAGCAGCGCCAGCAACCCCGCCATGGTGTGGCTGTGCCGCCTTCCATAGACAGCCGAGGGCCTGGAGTCATTTTTAAACATTGTGTTCTTTGAAGAAGTAGCCCTATTTCTTTCCTGGAGACAGGATAATGCCGTTTAACTGGGGTAATGTTCTAACTGTTAAAATGGAAAAAGTAAGATTCACAACAGGTCAGGAGTAAAACCAATTGCTCTTTCATCTCCATCATTCTGCTTTTCGTTCATGCTGGTTAGAGATTTAATTCTTCAATTTTGGAAGGAGAAACTTCCTTCTATTGAATGGATGGGTGAGTATCTATGATCAGTTGGTGTTTTTCTTCTTCCTCACATTTTCTTTAGTTTGCAGAGATTCTGTTAAGAGAATAACTTGTCACTTGAGGCTTCCTGAAGATATGGCGCTCTGCCTGTGAATGCCAGTGCTCCCTGATGGCCTTTGGAAATCTGTGCTCTTACTGCTCTAGTTTTAATGTGGATATCATTTATTTAAAAACAGAACTTTCTCTGGAATAACTCATTCGGTTTCTCATGACTAGATGGCTAAGAATTAAAGAACTTTGTGGTTCTGTGATGAGTTTCTGAGTCTTCAGAGGCAACCTGAAGAATAGTGGAAAACTATGAGCTTCAGAACTGGATAAATCTGGGTCTGACTTCTGGATCTACCCCTTGTCAGCTGTGGGGCCTCAGTTTACTTTCCTCTAAGTAGAGAAATGGTGGTACCTACCTTTTTTTTGCTACCTAACTTTAAGGCTGCCCAGTAGGCCCTCCCTCCCCAGGTTTCATTTGCTGTTGTCAGCCTCACAGAGTTCATGCAGGGTGGTGACTCGGGGTCTGGCAGCCTTAAATGGGAGTGGGTATTAACAGTGCCTAGTGGGCATTCGGAAACCGGTTCCTGTCATTACTGAATAATGGTGGAGCCGAGGTTTAAACCAGGTCTCCTGGCCTCCAATCCAGTAATAACTTACTAGTAGACACTTCAAGGTCGTTATGTCTTAAATGGAAAACTTAGTATTATCATAGAGGGTGACCTTTTTTAAAAAACATGTTTTTTGAGAAATCTTTACATACATAAGGTCTTTACATAGTGTACAATCAGTGACTCACAATATCATCACATAGTTGTGTATTCATCACCATGATCATTTTTTCGAACATTTGCATCACTCCAGAAAAAGAAATAAAAAGAAAAAAGAAAAAACTCATACGTCCCATAGCTTTTATCCCTCCCTCTCATTGACTGCTTGTATTTCAATCTACCCAACTTTTTACCCTTTATCCCTCTTGTTTTTTATTTATTTTTTATCCTTATTTTTTTTACTCATCTGTCCATTCCCTCTATAAAAGGAGCACCAGATACAAGGTTTTCACAATTAAAAATGGTCACATTGTAAAAGCTGTATCGTTATACAATCATCTTCAAGAATCCAGGCCAGTTTCAGGTACTTTCCTCCAGCAGTCCAATACACCACAGACTAAAAAGGGGATATCTATATAATGCATAAAAATAACCTCCAGGGTAACCTCTTGATTCTGTTTAAAATCTCTCAGCTACTGAAGCTTTATTTTGTCTCATTTCCATAGAGGGTTATCTTTTTTTTTTTTTTGGTGTTGATTTTATTTTTAATCACTTTAGGTTTGTATCTTAACTTTGTTTTTGAAATATTTTTCATAGAGAAGTTTTAAATTTTTATGTGATCAAATCTAACACTTTATGTTGTCTTTTTTTTTAAGCTCCCTGCTTTTCCAACATATTTTATTCTCTCCCTTTCCATAGAGGGTTATCTTAATTCAGAGATGAGAATACCTTAAGTAGGAAGTACCCTCCCACCCCAACAGAAATCTGCCATTTAACTTAGGTTTTGACTTAATTGCTAAAATTTTTCCCAAAGTGTGTAACTAGTATTTCATGAGGGGAAATTGCATTTGAAATTTGGGGTACATCGATGATCCTACTTTTATAGGAAAAAGAACCATAGCAGCAGCAATCACAATGATTTATTATTTGTTGTGTGCAAGGCAGCCTATTCATTAACCCACTTAATTCTCTCCACTACCCTAGAGGTATAGATAATCTTTTTATTTTACAGATGAGAACTGAGATTCAGAGAGGTTTAGCAAATTGCCTAAGGTCACATAGGGAGTATATGAATTCATAGTACATAAGTTTATGAAGATGTCAGAAAAAGATCAAGGCGTAAGCCAAATAACTTAGTTCATGTTTTTAGTGCTACCACGGATGAATATATATAATTCGTTTTTCCTTTTCGTATTTCAGGTCTCTGTCAGTGGGATCGAGTGGGATTATATTGCCACACAGGGACCGTTGCAGAATACATGTCAGGATTTCTGGCAGATGGTATGGGAACAGGGAATTGCAATTATAGCAATGGTGACAGCAGAAGAGGTGAGTACTCATTTCTCCTCGTTGATTTTCTCAGCCACAGAAGAACAGTTAATATTTATCATATGGAGTCCTGACCTGAGAGAAAGAGGCAGGGTAGGCTTGCATTTCTAGCTCTCAGACCGGCTATTGGTGAAGAGGGTGATCTTTGCTGGATCTTGTGCTGTTTTTAAACTAACCTGTCTTTAAAAGGAGGGTGGAAGAGAGAAGAGCTTCAGGTATTGGCCACGACTTGGCTCCAGGCACAACACCGTCACTTACGGAAGGTTTAAGATCACAACGCGGTTCCGCACCGATTCTGGCTGCTATGCCACCACAGGCTTGAAAATGAAGCACCTTCTTACAGGTCAGGAGAGGACAGTCTGGCATCTGCAGTACACAGATTGGCCTGAGCATGGCTGTCCAGAGGACCTCAAGGGATTTCTCTGTAAGTGTCTTAGTTCTTAGGACACCCTTCTGTGGAGCTGTTAAATCTGCATCAGAGAGGAAGACCTACATTTCTAAAATGTTTCCTTTATGTTGCATCATATACACTTTGGGGTTGTTATTTTGTAGATGAGAAAATGGCAGCCCAGGCATAGGCAGTGATTTACCCAAGATCGCACTGTATAGTTAGTGGTTGGGATTGGCTAATTATCTAAAGTCCTTTCAATCAGCAGAAATAATCTGAAAATTGAGTTGTCAATTTGAAATGCCTGAATCCCTGAGCATTTTCTATTCCATTGATTTTTCACAGCATACCTTGAAGAGATCCAGTCTGTCCGACGTCATACTAATAGCACAAGTGAACCAAAAAGCCCCAACCCTCCCTTATTAGTCCATTGCAGTGCTGGAGTAGGAAGGACTGGTGTTGTTATCTTATCAGAGATCATGATTGCCTGTCTGGAACACAACGAGGTCATTATTATCTCCATGTTATGCCTAAACTTTTTTGGTGGGGAGAGAGGTGGGATGGGAATAAGGCCGGGGAGGAGGGGAATGTAGTGGCCTAATAATTCTTTTGATCAAATTTCCCTGGACTGTGGAGGCTTCCACACGTTATTAAATGTTCCCCAGCAGAAGACGCTGTCTTCTTGGAGATCCACAGTACCTATTAGCCTCTTAAAGATCTGGAGAAGTTGTACAGTAAACCAAGCTGTTTAATTTAGATTTACCCAGTATATTTCAAATTTGGTTGCAGAATTCTTTTTCCTGGAACCTCAGTTAACATCTCGTGGATAATAATGCTGATCAGAGCTCTATGTGGGAAAGGTTGAGCTAGATATACCAAGAGCACTGAGCACAATGCATTTTTGTTGAATCTTGGTATTGGGTAATTTACATTTAATAAGATGAAGTAAGCTGCACCCAAGGAACATTGAAGAAATAACCCACATGGATGTTCTACCATAGTTAAAGATGTCAAAACTAGTCTATCATTGTTTTTTTAAATGGAGGATGCTGAGGTAAAAAAGAGAGTGTCCATTGCCCAACTGGACTTCTGCTAGGAGAGCTGCTTTCCCTGGTCTCTCTCTTCACCCCAGGGACTGCACTGCCCTCATTGCTTTTCCTCTGAATCTAGGTGCTGGATATCCCACGGGTACTGGACATGCTGAGGCAACAGAGAATGATGATGGTGCAGACCCTCTGCCAGTACACGCTTGTATACCGAGTTCTCATTCAGTTCCTGAGAAGCTCAAGGCTCATATAAGCTCCCACAGTTTCCTATCGGGACCCAATCTTGCAAAGCGTTTACATCTAAACAGTGCTTGTCTAACTCATACTTTCTCCTAAACACTTGATGCACACAGAATGATCCATCGGAATGTCAGTGGTGCAGTGTGAGTGGCAGTGCACTGATGGAAATATGCAAAGCAAAGCCTGAAGAATTCCAGGGAATTTTTAACCTGGAAATGGTGCTGAAGAAGAGGGACTTGATTTTGAGGGGCATTGCTCTACCCCAGTCTGTCAGATTTGCAGCACTTGCACACATTTTGGAGGTTGTATTTTCTAGACAATTCTCTATCTTACTGAAGCTATGCTGGACAATTCTGGCAATCACTAAGGCAATGCATAGATTTCTATCTTAAACTAGTTTTTGAAAATGGAATTCTATTTTATGACAAAAATATTTAGGGTTTTTTTTTTTTAAGTGAGAAACTAAACTTTCCCTGGAGATGGTCCACAAATATGAGTGGTTCCTGTGTAACTTTGTACTTAAAACCAGGTTATTATCTTTTATCTTTAAAAATCTTGGGTACTTATGGTTTAGTTACCAAACCCAAAACTATAAAGAGAATCTAAAGGTGTTATTTGAAACATAGAAAGAATTTTTATATTCAGAAAAGTTTTTATCCTAAAAATTCTATATATTTGTACCTTCTGTATTTTCCAAACAAGAGCTCAACTCCTTAAGATACTGAAATGAGTCAGTTAATGTAAGGAAAAGTTGGAAACGAAGACACATTATTTAAAATGTAAGAAAATAATCAGTCACTATTTTTTCAGTATTACTCATAAATCTAAATATTTGATTTTATTGAAGTGAAAAGGTTGCACTTTTTTGTTAAAAACAATAAATTTGAGTTTTTGTATGTGTGTTGCTTTATAAATGAAATAATAGCAGTTGGCCGTAAGTGTTTTGGAAGAGGTAAGGATGAAGGGTGAAGAGTATGTAGGATACATGAAGAGCTTGTAGGATGGTGAGGGCAAGAGGAAGTGTGGTGTGATGGGAAGTGAGGGCGCCTTTGTCTTTACGAAAACACAGTATTATCTTACTCAGAGACACTGGGATGGCAAGTGGTGGCTTGGGAGTATGGTGGCCATTCCCCCCTCCTCTAGCTATCCCCAAGGAATTCAGGCCCTGTCACTCTGACTGCCAGGGATTTAACTCTGCTTCCTTGGAGTTCTTTCACCTGAACCTCAGTTCCTTTTTCTTTAAATCACAAATAAAATCAGGTTTATATTCTCATTGAAAGAAACCTTATTTTCTTCTGGTTGAAAGAATAGTTAGTAATAGTTTCACCTTTTCTCCCAAGCCACAGCCCAAACTTGTATGGCCACCAGAGATTGCTGTGGTATTCAAGAGATACTAGAATTTTAGCTCCATAATCCCTAACTTCATCACTCAGGTCAATTTTACCTACTTATTTCATACCCTGCCAGCCCATTTAGGCACCTCCTGGTAGGTAGAACCAGGTTGAATTAAAGGGGAGGAGAGTCACCTTTGGTCCAAGCTAAGATGGCTGAGTCACAGTTGAAGTCGAGTAGGAAAGGACTAATTGGTGTTTTTAATTGAGGACTTAGGTCTTTTCTCTGTTTTTCTAAGATTGCTCTCCCACAGTGTAGAGCTTCCCAAAATGTAGAATCTAGGCCTATTTCTCCAAATTACAGTATTCCTGGGATGGTTCTGATTTCCATGTTGTCTCCTAAAGAATTTAATTCACTGCAGTGACTGTTCAGCATCATGGTCTGTGGACTTCCTGCTGTCTCTGTGGGTCCACCTAACTGAGTTATCCAGAAACCAGCCACTTAAAAGGAAAATTTGAAGTGTAATAAAGTAAATATTGAATGTGGTACATTTCTTACTTAGGAAAAACTACCAATTTAAAATCTAAAATCATTTTAAAAGTCTTGTTTAAAGAATAAAATAGACCCAAATGGAGATATTCAGAAAGAGCACCGCAGAGGAATGGAATAGGAGTCATTTATGATATTTTCCAACTCCACACCATACATAAAGAACAGAAATGTTTTTTTCTTCCAGTGGTACGTTTTTAAAAAATGCTTTTCTGTCAGGTTTAAGTATTTTGGAGTGTCCCATTGACAAGAATATATTGTAAAATGAAAATCTAATTAAAGAGTAATATATGGTATATTTGTGTTCCTATTGTAAAAATTTGAGTGTAAGTAAATTCCTTAAGAGGGCAAAATTGCAACTGTTTAAGTCTGTCATTTTTTAATATTGCATGTTTGACATTGTTCCTAAAAGCCATGTAAGTTTTTTGTCCCTTTTGAAGTTTTAAGCTTTTAATTACATTTAGTGAATATGAAAGTATTTCTGAATAAAATAAATTTATATTACTAGACTTTGAAATAATGTGATTTTCAAGAACAAACTGTAGAACACTGAGGATTTTCGAAAGTTTGCCATATCTGAACTGAGGATTACTGTCTGCCATACCTACACAGTGCTTCAGGTGTCTCAGTCCCCAGTTCTTCAATATTAATTTCATTTCAAAATTACCAAAATGTACATTTTCACAAAGAGTAGATTATAAATCAGTATTTTCCACTGATCAGTATTGGTTATCTCTGGCATCATGGTCTTCCTGATTACTAGGGTCTTTTATTGAAATATTCTAGTTGATAGTTTTGAGCACGGAAAGTGTTCATTTTAGAATATGGTTTGGAATGTTAATTGCAGTCTTTATTATTTTCTTCTGGAACATCAACTGTGAAGCGTTCAGACAGCCCTAGAATTGAGCCCTCTTAAAACCTTTTGGCATGAGTAAAACAGAAGCTGAACCTGAACTTCCTTAGAAACATGGGAAGAGCCAGGTCTAGGCAGAACCACAGGGGAGAGTTGGGGCGTAGGGCCCAGTGGTGGCATAATATGGCCAGCTTTTTTGTGAAGCATTCATCATCAGAAGAAAGTAATTTAAAATGGGTTGATCTGTTAATATTTACAATATTAAGAAAATTATAAAACTGGAGGTCACCTGAAACTTGCTGGTTTATTCTTTGAGATTTGCATGAAGAACTGGAAACAGGAAATACTGTGTTAAGACTATTAAAAGGCACTCTTTGGGATTTCAATTTAGAGGAGTTCCTTCCCAAGAAGGAGGTTTTGTGTGGAACAAGCTAAAACTATCCCTTTCTAAAGTTTATTTTCAAAAAAATCTAACTTGGAGGGGGTTCTTTTTTGAGTGGAGGGATAGACACCTTAAAAATGAAGGAATAGGAACATTAGGAATTCGACTGGGAAATGTTTCTCAAATAAACATGAGTTTTTCAAATTTCTGTTCTATACTTACTTTAGAGAAATGAGGGAAAAAAAACAGGTTAACCAGTTAAAGTTTGTGTGTGCTGGGGTGGGCAGATGGGGAGGGGGGTGCGTTAGAAACATTTGAAGGGGTTCTTGGATTGTTAAAATGGCATAATTTTAAAAATAATATAGGCAGTTCCCAAATAAAAATTATGCTCCAAAAGTTCAAGTGTAAGTTTAATTTTTAAGATTTGGTAATATTTCATCTTTTAAACCATGTTCTTAGATGGATGTTAACTTTCTTGACTTGTTCCCTCAAAAGTGATTTAAACCCTTGGGAACCTGAAATGTAAATAGTGGTACAAACCCAAATCCCCAAGTTTTGTGTGGTGAGATCAGAGAATGACTTCTCCTCACACCTACAGGCAGTTGGGACTGAGACTCAGCAGTTGAAGTCAGATTGGCCCGTATTTCCTTGGAAAATTTCACATAAGTGGATATCCCAGCATTTGTTACAGAAACATGACTGGGGCTTGTAAAACTAGGAAAAGGATGGGAGGTACGATTAAGTGAGCAGGGCTGCTGCCTGCTCTGAGATGGGGCAAGGGTGGATGAGGGAGAACTGGCAAAACATTCCACTGCCTTCCCTGTAGCACTTAACATATCTTCTTTGGATGGTCATGGGCATGACAAGGAGGAAATTTAAAGCCTGCAGCACCTAGCTGAGAAAGCAGTAGTTCCAAGGCAAATCTTTCTAAGTAAATTAAGGTCTCCCTGCATGTCCTATTTCCAAAAATGTTTAAATTACTCAGACATACTGAGAAGTTAAAATATTTAATTTTAAAAAATCTAAAGCAAATATTTTTCTTTCATTTTGATAGCCTAAGAGTAACCATATATTTAAATTATGCTTTATTATGATAAATAGGTATAAATGGGCCACAACAAAGGAGTAATTGTGTTTGAACTTCTAACTATAGAACTTCTAACAATATGTATGGCTGACATACTATTCTAAATTTCTGAAAATTACTTACTAGCTAAGAATGCTTTGATCATTATTACTTCATTTCAATTAAATGACTCTGTTGTGTCATATAAACACAACATTGTCTATGGTAGTACACATATAGCAAACACGATTCCAGTGTAATAAATGAGCAATTTTATTTGCTCATTGGTGGTTTTTAAACTGTGTAAAAACATAACCTTTTTACAGTTTCAAATTATACTCCTGAAATTTACATCTGTGTGTATTTTACATTCCCACTCTAACTTGGTGGAACGAGTATCTAAAATATTCATACAGAAACAAGTCTATGTAGCCAAAAAAATCCAGAAGCTTTGATAATTATCTGTGTTAACCAGAATACATGTGTGTCCAGCCCTCAATTTTTTGGTAGATTGATAGAACTAGTCTAGATTAAATGCGCCTTCTTCAGGAGAAAATTTTTCTTACAAGTGCAGATGCCACAGTTCAGACAGCTACCACCAATGCTGAGAGACTGTCTGTAATGGTCAGGCTCAACTTGGCCAGGTGATGGAACTCGTTTGTCTGGTTGGGCAAGTGCTGGCCTGTCTGTTGCTATGAGGACATTTTATAGAATTAAATCATGACCACAACGGCTGCATCCACAGCTGATTACATTTGTAATCAGCCAAGGGGAGTGTCTTCTGCAATGAGTGACAATCTGATCACCGGAAGGCTTTTAAGGAGGATTCGGAAGAGAGGGTCTCTCTTCCTGCTTCGGCCAATGAGCCTTCATCGGAGTAGTTAGCGTCACAGCCTGCCCTATGGATTTTGGACTCGACGTTTCCATGGTTACATGAGACAGTTTTATAAATTTTATATCTATGGATATTTCCTACTGTTCTGTTTCTCTAGAGAACCCTAGCTAATGCAGCTTGGTACCGAGAGTGGGGTGGTTCTTAACAGAATCTTAAAAATGGGTTTTTACGATTGTTTTTCTACTCTGACTGGACTCAAAGGTACTAAGGACTCTGATTCCTGTAATCAGAATGATACTGCCAGTCAGTGGAGTGACTGGCAAAAGAGATAGTCAAAATATCACCATTGGATTCTTCTAATGCTTCACTTGCATGAAGCCAGGCTCTGGGGGATAATGTTTTTGATACCTTTACAGAGTTTTGTTGAAATAGGAGGTATACGGATGTCGGATGGTTGTTGTTAGATACACTGTATATATTAATGAGTAAAAGTGATAGGCTTAAGACTTCAAATGAGATGCTTAAGCGTCATCTGACAGATGTAAACGTTTCTGAGTGTCCTGAAGGAAAATTTTATTTCCTGTAGCCATAGACTTGAGATCTCTGAAAATCAGACTCAGAATCTTATTGTTGGAGTAGCAACTTTATATCATAAACTGAAATCTCAATCTTGTATGGTGTCTGCTGTTAAAGTGAGGGCATTGATTAGAAAGGAGTGGGACCCTGAAAAATGGGATGGCAGGCCACAGTGGCTCACTGGCAGAGTTCTCACCTGCCATGCCAGAGACCCGGGTTCAATTCCTGGTGCCTGCCCATGTAAATAATAAATAAATAAATAAATAAATAAAGATAGAACCAGATTGTGATATTTAAAAAAAAAATGGGATGGCAATATATGGATTGATAATGATGTCAGTGGAGAGGTTGAAACCCTAGGTCATGCTGTGTCTTCTCTACATAACCCTGAAATTGTCTGAGGACATAGCCGACTCACTTCCAGCCTGTCCCGAGGAGTTGTTCCCTCAACCTACACCCGAAGGGATTAGCGCTAGAGTGATTAATCATGTTTCACAAGCTGAAACTGCAAATGAATGTCCTGAAGCAAATGTCTTGGAAGATACTTCTTTTCATGACCCACCCCCACCACCCCTCATTTCATCCAGACCTATAACTAAACGAAAGTCCCAGCAGGCCCCTAAATGTGAGGTACAAACTATCACACATAAGGAGGTATGTTATACTACAAAAGAACTGTGTGAGTTTTCCAATTTATGTAGATAGAAATCAGGGGAATATATGCGGCAATGGATTTTAAAGGTGTGGGATAATCATGGGAGGAAGAGAAAGCGGGATTAGGCTGAATTTGTTGATGCAGAGATTCCGCATTCAATGTTATATAGCTAGAGGGGCTAGAAAAGGCATTAACAGTTTGTTTGTTGAAACATGGATCAAAAGGTGGCTCACATTACCTGAGGTTGAAATGCCAGAACTGCCCTGGTATAATGTAAATGAGGAGACCCAGAGGCTTAGAGAGATTGGAATGTTAGAGTGGATTTATCATGCAAAGCCTGCTCTTACAGCCCAGGAATGTCTGGAGGATGCACCTTTTACCAGAACTGTGAGAAATAAACTTGTGAGACTACCACCATCATCCCTGAAGAGCTCTGTATTTGCATTTCTGTAGGTCAGATATTACGGTGGGAACTGCTGTCACTAAGCTGGAATCCTTAAACACAACGGGGATGATCGGATCCCGAGTTGGCAGAAGCCAGGTGGCAGCACTTAATCGCCAAAGACAAAGTGGACATGACTATCATAATAGCAGACTCAAAGCAGGAGTCAAAATAATCTGACTCACAGAGAGTTTGTGGCATTGTCTAGTAAATCATGGAGTACCCAGAAAGAAGTACAATAGAAGGGCAGTCTACTAAATTCTTGTTTGAGCTGGATAAACAAGAGTTTGAGGTCGAGTGAACACAAGTTAACTTGAATTACAAAAATGGAGAGTCATGGCCCCTTAATCAATTTCCAGACTTGAGACAGTTTACAGATCCAGAGCCCCTTGAATGAGGGGGAGGCCAAGTCCCTTTGGGGGAGGACCCTATTACACTACCACAAGTTTATACTGTTAATCTTCCTCCAAGCCTTCCCCAAGGAGACTGACAGCATTTTGCCAGGGTAAGTGTGCAAAGGGGGAAAGGAAATGACCAGATAGTTTGGGAATTATTAGACACTGACTCAGAAGTGACATTAATTCCAGGGGACCCAAAATGTCACTCTGGTCCACCAGAGTAGGGGCTTATGGAAGTCAGGTGATTGATGGAGTTTTAGCTCAGATCCATCTTACAGTGGGTCCAGTGGGCCCCAGGACCCATTCTGCTGTTAGTTCCCCAGTTCCAGAATGTATAATTGGTATAGACATACTGAGCAACTGGAAGAATCCCCACATTGGCTCTCTAACTTGTGGAGTGAGGGCTATTATGGTGGGAAATGCCAAGTGGAAGCCACTAAAACTGCCACTACCTAGCAAAATACTTAATCAAAAGCAATACTGAATTCCTGGAGGGATTGCAGAGATTACTGCTACTCTTAAGGACTTGAAGGATGCAGAGGTGGTGATTCCAACCACATCCCCATTCAACTCTCTATTTGGCCTGTGCGGAAAACAGATGGGTCTTGGAGGATGACAGTGGATTATCGTAAGCTCAACCAGGTGATAACTCCAATTGCAGCTGCTGTTCCAGATGTGGTATCATTGCTTGAGCAAATCAATACACCCCCTGGCAACTGGTATGCAGCTATTGATCTGGCAAACGCTTTTTTCTCAGTAGTGGTTAGTAAGGACCAACATAAACAGTTTGCTTTCAGCTGGCAAGGTCAGCAATATACTTTCACTGTCCTACCTCAGGGGTACATAAACTCTCCAGCCCTATGTCATTACCTTGTCCACAGGGACCTTGATCATTTCTCCCTCCCACAAGACATCACACTCATCCATTATATTGAAGATAGCATGTTGATTGGACCTAGTGAGCAAGAAGTAGCAACTACTCTAGACTTACTGGTAAGGCATTTGTGTGTCAGAGAACGGGAGATAAATCCAACAAAAACACAGGGGCCTTCCACCTCAGTGAAATTTCTAGGTGTCCAGTGGTGTGGGGCATGTTGAGATATCCCTTCTAAGGTGAAGGATAAGTTGCTGCATCTGGAAACCAAATGCATTGCATTTGGTTGCATCCTCCTACAACCAAAACAGAGACACAATGACTGGCTGGTCTCTGGATTTTGGTGACAACCATATTCCTCATTTGTGTGTGCTACTTCAGCCCATTTATCACATCACCAGAAAAGCTGCTAATTTTGAGTAGGGACCTAAATAAAAGGAGGGTCTGAGAAAGGTCCAACCTGCTGTACAAGCTGCTCTGCCACTTGGACTATATGATCCAGCAGATCCAATGGTGCTGGAAGTGCCAGTGGCAAATAGAGATGTTGTCTCAAGCCTTTGGCAGGTCCCTATAGGAGAATCACAATGCAGATCATTAGGTTTTTGGAGCAAAGCCTTACCTTATGCTGCAGATAACTACTTTCCTTTTGAGAAACAGCTTTTGGCCTGCTACTGGGCCTTAGCAGACACTGAACACTTAACCATGGGCCATCAAGTGACCATGAGACCTGAGTTGCTTATCATGAGCTGGGTGTTGCCTGACCCACTAAGCCATAAAGTTAGGCATACACAGAAGCACTCCATCATAAAATGGAAATGGTATATATGGGATAAGACCAGAGCAGGTCCTGAAGGCACAAGTAAGTTACATGAGGAAGTGGCCCAAATGCCCATGGTCTCCACTCCTGCTACATTAGCTTCTCTTTCCCAGACCAGAGCTATGGCCTCTTGGAAGCTCCTTACAGTGAATTAAGTGAGGAAGAGAAAACTCAGGCTTGGTTTACAGATGGTTCAGCATGAAATTCAGATACCACCCAAAAGTGGACAGCTGCAACACTCCAACCCCTTTCTGGGGTATTCCTGAAGATCAGTGGTGAGGGGAAATCCTCCCAGTGGGCAGTACTTCGAGCAGTGTACCTGGTTGTTCATTTTGCTTGGAAGGAGAACTGGCCAGAGGTACATTTGTATACTGACTCATGGGCTGTTGCTAATGGTTTAGCTGGATGGTCAGGGACTTGGAAAGACCATAAGTGGAAAATTGTTGACAAAGAGATCTGAGGAAGAGGTATGTGGATAGACCTTTCTGAGTGGGCTAAAAACATGAAGATATTTCTGTCCCATATGAATGCACACCAGAGGGTGACTTCAGCAGAGGAAGGTGGGTTTTTTTTGTTTGTTTGTTTGGTTTTTTTTGCATGGGCAGGCACTGGGAATCGTACCCTGTGCTCCACCATGGCAGGCAAAACTCTGCCTGTTGAGCCACCATGGCCCACCCGAGGAAGGTTTTAATAATCAAGTGATAAGACAACCCCTTCTGTGGCTACCAGTGAGCCTCTTTCCCCAGCAACTCCTGTCATTGCCCAATGGGCCCATGAAAAAAGTGGTCATGGTGGTAGGGAGTGGAGGTTATGCATGGGCTCAGCAACATAGTCTTTCACTCACCAAGGCTAACCTGGCTACAGCTACTGCTGAGTACCCAATCTGCCAGTAGCAGAGACTCACACTCATCCCCTGAAATGGCAACATTCCCTGAAATGACCAGCCAGCTACATAGTGGCAGGTTGATTACATTGGACTACTCCCTTCATGGAAGGGGCAGTAATTTGTTCTAACTGGAATAGACACATATTCTGGATATGGGTTTGCTTTCCTTACATGTAACGCTTCTGCCAAAACTACCATCCATGGACTTATAGAATCCCTCATCCATCATCATGGTATTCCACACAGCATTGCTTCTGATCAAGGAACACACTTCACAGCAAATGAAGTGTGGGAATGGGCATATGCTCATGGAATTCTCTGGTCATACCATGTTTCCCATCATCCAGAGGCAGCTGGATTGATAGAACAGTGGAATGGCCTTTTGAAAATTCAATTACAGTGCCAACTAGGTAGCAATACCTTGCAGGGCTGGAGTATGCTCTGAAGCAGCGTCCACTGTATGGTGCCATTTCTCCCATAGCCAGGATCCATGTGTCCAGGAACCAAGGGGTGGAAATGGGAGTGGCACCACTCACTATTACCCCTAGTGATCCACTAGGAAAATTTTTGCTTCCTGTTCCTGTGACCCTGAGCTCTGCTGGTCTACAGGTTTTTAGTTCCAAAAGGGGGAGAGCGTCCACCAGGAGAAACAACAATGATTCCATTGAACTGGAATCAAAGATTGCCACCTGGTCACTTTGGGCTACTCATGCCCCTGGATCAACAAGCCAAGAAGGGGATTACATTCCTGGCTGGGGTGATTGACTTGACTATCAGGGGGAAATAAGACTGCAACTACACAGTGGAGGTAAGAAGAGTTTTCCTGAAATATAGGAGATCCCCTAGGGCATCTTTTAGTACTACCATGCCCTGTGATTAAAATCAATGGAAAACTGCAACAAACCAATCCAGGCAGGACTACC
>PVIY010041708.1:0-21475 GCA_004026745.1 Myrmecophaga tridactyla | reverse complement strand
GGGGGGGGGCAGGGGGAGGAGGCTAGAGGAGAAAGGAAAAGGTATAAAATAGTCATCCTGGGAGAGGGAGAAAGCCTACAAAAGAGCTACAGTAGGTTTTCTGGGTAGTGTTGGAAGTCAAAGCAGGATTTGTGGTTGTGATCAGGAACTTTAACTGAAACCAGTCCACGTGGTCATTGGATCTAGGAGTCAGATGGCTGAGAGACAGGTGTGTGTGATGAGGTCCAGGTGATCGACAGTGCTGACCTAACTTGAGGGTGGGGAGAGAAAGACCTGGATGCAGTAGCACAATTAATGGTAGTCGTTGGTGCTGTTCTTAATTTTTCTATGGCAGTTCCACCCGAGTCCTTTGTATGTCCACTCTCTAGCACCAGGGGAGCAGGAGCGGACACCGAGAATGCACGGCACAGCTCTCACCCTCAAGGATTGTACTGTATCTCCAATTGTATTGGAGACACAGGACTTATATGCATATGCAGCAGTTAGAGAACCGCAGAATACTCAAAGGGAACAAACGTAGGGATCAGACAGGAATATGCTCTAGAGGCAGAGAGAAGCCAGGGTGGGCTTTCAGATAAGATGCATGAAGGAAAACTTCAGATGATCCCATCTGCTTTGTTTTTAGAACTAGCACATGCATTTTTGTTTCTGAGAAGTTCCCTGAATTGTCTTACAAGGTGATGATTTCTGCTCCGAGGTCTCTGTCCTTCCTCCCCCCGCCCCAAACATGTTCTTGTGTTGGGGGTGGACAAGGGACGTCAGAAATGTGAAACACAGTGACTTTTATGGAGAATGAGGCATAACGATTCTTTATGTATGCCACCCTTGTGCATGAGGATTGGAGACGTTGCCTTACCTAACCCATTGCTTTTCTTTTCTGTTCTTAACCCTAGAATGTTGGGAAGGTCATCACCAAAGGATGCCGCTACTTAGTCATTGGCCTGCAGGGATTCGCGGCCGCCTACTCAGCCCCCTTTGGAGTAGCAGCCAGCGTGGTGTCCTTTGTCCGTTAACGGAGGCTGCTGGGACAGGAGACCGAGTGCATTGGAAGTCTGCTCTGGGAACAGGGTGAACCCACGAACATTTCAGACTTGAACCCACAAAATCCCTGGATGAAGTAAAGGCCTTTCTTTATCGAATTGACTGAGCATTATGAATGAGTCATTCTGCCCCTTTTCTGAGCGTTTCATGTCTCTTGGACACAGGTGGATGTGATGGACACTCTCACAGAGGATTAGGCCAAGGTCAGGTTTGCTTTAGAGTCAGTTTGCCAAAGCCTGAGCCTTCACATGACGGTGGGAGAGGAGAGGGTGGAAGAGAACACATGACAGATGAGAGCACTGTGCGTGGGTGCACAGAGGAGTGATTTTGAAGGGAAAAGAATTTGGTCCTGAGTCAGATGATCCATTATGGTCCCCTGGAAAGGTTGCAGGTTGAAAGGTTACTTGCAGCTCTTGGCTGCCTCGGTTCTGAGGGCACCAGAGGAGCTGGGGTTTTCCTGAAGTCATTCTCCCTCACCTCCTTCCTTCACCCTTCCTGTCCCCAGCCCTTTGTCACCAGGAATTTAATTACAGGCTTAAGAAGAAGGAAGGAAGAAAAATTCTCTTTGAAGGCTGTGATGCTTTAGTCACTGTGTTGACAGATGTATCATGAATGTTTAAAGCAGATGAGTGCTTGCCATTTTTGCCCATTCCTAACCTGAATGTGCAGCTGACAAAGAGGGAGGAAACAGCGGCAAGTTCACATGCAGCCTGGGTGGCTGTTTGCTGTGCCCAGTCCAGCCCAGATGGGCCCACTCACATGTCTGTGACTGGCCAGACTCCCCTGCAACAGCTCCAGGAAGAAAAGCCCACTCTGAGCAGGCTGAGGACACAGGCGTGTTGACTCAGCCTGCCGAGCATAGCAGCACACTTCTGACCACCGTTCACCCCCTGCCTCTGGGTAGCGTTAACGAAGTGCATTTGTCTTGGGACCAAGATAGACACAGAGAGACACGGCACCCTGAAATGAAAGTGTGTGATTTAGAGAAGGAACCAGGAAGTAGAAGATAGGTGAGAAGGATGTCGGAAAGAGAGACGTGGACGTACAAGAGCCAGCTCTGGATTATCAGCGTTGGGGAATCTTAGGAGAACCAGGCCTTCAGCTCTAAGTAGGGGCCAAAAGAGGCTGGGTGAGCTCACACTGTTTGCCTGTGGAGCATCTTTTTCCCGTTCTGCGCTGCCAGTGTGACCTCATCTCACCTGACTTCAAAGGTTAGGATGGGAGTTGGTCCTGGGCCTGACACCCACAAAGGTTGACCCATGGAGCACCATTGAACCATTGGTCAAGAAGGAGAAAGAAAGAGGGAGTTCTTCTGTAAACCCCCCCCGATAGGGCAACTGTTCTGACTTTGATTCCAAAATACCAAGAAATCCAAAGCGGTTGTTGCTGATCAGTCTGCAGGTGTGGTAGCCTGCGAGCTCTCTCTCAGCTCTCATGCTTTCCAGATCGAGTCCAAGCAGGTGGAAATGGACAATGTGGGCAGAGAGAAAGAGAGAAAAAGGAATGCGGTGGAGGAGAAAGTTGTAGCTGTGAAGCTACACTCAGCTTCAGTTTCTGGAGGCTCTTGTTGAAAATGAACTTGTGCCCCATTCCTGCAATGTTAATATTTGTGAGGAAAAGAGAAAACCAATGATCTTGTTGTAGCCCAAGTGATGAAATTTGATAATGGCTCATTTTCACACA
Organism: Myrmecophaga tridactyla; assembly: GCA_004026745.1. Taxonomy (NCBI): domain Eukaryota; kingdom Metazoa; phylum Chordata; class Mammalia; order Pilosa; family Myrmecophagidae; genus Myrmecophaga; species Myrmecophaga tridactyla. The sequence continues at coordinate 18,751 of PVIY010041708.1, read as the reverse complement.
TCAGAGATCATTATAGATTTCCCAGCAAAACTGGGAGTCGAGAAGAAAACGCAAAGCACAGTTACTGAATGTTTTCGTTTCCTAGCTGCTGAAACAAATAACGTACAGTGGGTTAGTTTAACGACAAGAATTTATTGGCTCACTGTCTCAGAAGGCTTGCTTCCTCCTAGGGTCTGTATCTTCTGCCTGGCCAACAAACTTTGGAATCCCTTGGTTTTTCTTTCGAAAGGCAGTGCACATGGTAATGTCTTTTCCTTTCTCCTCTGGTTCCTTTGATTCTGGCTTCTTCCTGTGGCTCTCTTTCTATGCCCAATCTCCTTTGCTTACAAGGATATCAGCCACACAGATAAGGACCCACTCTCATTGAGTTGGGCACACCTTAACTCATAACATCGTCAGAGGTCCTCTTTGCAAATGGGTTCCCAACAGCAGGACCAGGGGCTGGGACCTTTTTTCTTAGGACACGTGATTCAATCCCTAACATTGAGAAAGAGAGTCAGGCTCTGTGAGGCCTGCTGTCACAGGACATTAATACCAGGAGAAAAAGCCTGTGGAGTGTTTGGACGACACCAGCTAATCAATGATACTGGTGAGCATCAAAGAAGCCCATACCATCTTCTTGGGAAATGCAACTGGGACCCAGAGAAGAGAGAGATTTGTCCTTGCCGGGGCGTCCAAGGAAGACCCACACCCCCAAATTGGAGAAACTGTAAAGCTAAGCACCGTTGGTCCTAAAATTCTTGAAGTCTGGTTAAGAATTAACCCAGAAATTTTGAAAATCAAAACCTCCCAGGGATTGTCCTGGGATTCAGGTTCATGTGTACTGAAGATTAACTTCTCCAAACTGTGGCTCAGCCCGAGTAGCCGTTTCCCCTTCCTGGGGTACCAGGACACTGATGTTTTCCTTTTACTCAGTTCATTGAGCTTAAGAATTTGAACTCCAGCCAGCATTTTGCCAATTGCCTTTTCTTTTTTGTTAATTTCAGGGCCTCCACCCTACTGAGAACGGGGTTTTAGAGCTTTCCCTTTACATGTGTGACCAAGAGGCTTTTATATTTCCTTTGTTTGCCCAATTATGTAAATAAATGCCCTAATTTGCCTAAAGTTTCTGTTTGTGAACGTTGTGCATTTTTTTGTTTTTTTTTTGTTTTTTTACCCCTTGCTTTCTAATCTTATGAAAAGGAGATTCCTGGAGGCTCCACCCAAAGCTGAGAACTTGTTCAGCATGTGACTCAGTTGGGAGCAGTTCCCCTGGGGAGCTCCTGTGAGAGCCTAAGGCCAAGGAGAGGGAGGGATGCCCCAGCTCACCTAGTGGCTCCCCTGGGGTGTTAAAGGAGGGGCAGTCCCCTAGGAGCTCGCTGGAGCCCGCTTCAGAGCACAGAGAGCTCATGTGCTTGTTAACAATGAAGATTTCCAGAACCCTGATTCAGATCGCGGGATCTGACATGGGGCCAAGAAGCTGCATTTTCTAAGAGCAGCTGAGAAGGCTGTCCTGCAGCTGTTCCTTAGCCTGGATGGAGAAGTCCTGGCCCGAGGAGGAAAGCGCTGTGTCCAGGGAGGGAAGTGGAGCCTGCAGGGTGCCAGGCCATGCTGGGCTCATGTGATCTGCTCGCTCACGGAATCCTCACAGGGCCGTGGGAACAGGACTTGGTGGGGGGGAGGTGGAGGTCGCAGGAGTGGTCCTGAGCGACCCTCAGATCGTTTGCCCACGTGGGGTGGGGGGCCCTGGGACCCGAGCTGCTGTGAGGCTTACAGTAAAGCAGAAGCAAGGGGCCTCCCGCTCCCCAGCCACCTTGGGGTGGACCCGCTGACCCTCTGCCCAGCACCTGGGTCTTGTCGGAGAACCCCTGACTGGCTTCCTTGACCCAGAAGTGTCCGGAAGCAGAACTTGAACTCAGACCTCTTCTCTGCAACTCTCATCCTTTCTCCAGCCGCCTCCACTATCCTCCAGGGCACGACAGTGCCCTGAGCAGGAGATGGCTGTGGGCTGAGAAACGTTCGTTGCAGTTTTAGGTTTAGCAGCTGCGAGGCTTTTGCACCCCTGATGTCTGTTTCCGGCTGCCCGACCCTGGAGGATGACAGATGAACTGAATTTAACTCTGTGATGCCGTTATCCCCAAGATGTGAACACTTTCTAGACCCCCCCCCACCCCGCGCCATTTGCTTATTTTGTAATATGTATGCACAGAGTTAAAAGGAAAAAAAATGCCCTCAGTATCCCAGGAATGGCTGCCTTTGAGAGGCCGTGTGGCTTTGCCAAAAGACCAGATGGTTCCTGAGAAAATCCGAATCACGTGGCCATTCATGGGGAAATGTGGGGAAAAGTAAATAAACCCGTGGGGGGTGTTTTCTTTTGTAGAAGATTGTTTTGGGGTTCCAAATCACCTGAAGAGAAAAAGAGATCTCTTCAGGTCTGCACGGCCCGGGGCTGGATACACATTACCAGGGAAGGGGGGATTAGAGATGGGGGTGAGGGGGCGAGCGAGGCAGGGGGAGGAGGGCAGGGGCGGGGAGAGGGCAGAGGCCTGACCACTAGAAGCCGGGGTCAAAACCCCTGGCCCAGGGCGTGCCTGCTTAGTGCCGCCCTCTGCCCTTCCGCTCCCCCTAAAGACAAAAACCTGACCAGCACCCGCGACCTTGACAGCTGGCTTTGTTTTCGTGAAAAGGTGTTTTCCCTGTGATTCCTCTTGCATAACCCGTTCACAGGGCTGAAAACAAGTATGCCTGGTTCAAACCAGAAATAAAAGTTGGGGCCAAAATGCTCCATAGAAACAGAGCCCGTGCTTCTTTCACTTGGGCTTTAAATCCAGGGTAAACTATTGTCCGCCCCAGGACCTGCTTTCTTGAGCAACAAGAGAGAATAATTTCTGGGTTGTGGCATACCTATGAGGGGTGCTTAGAATTGCTGAAGCAGGAGCAGGTGGTGAAAGAACACCAGCTTATTGGGGTGGGGGTGGGGTGCGGGTGGGGCTGTTTGCCCGTTGGAGAAGCACTCCACATGCGCATTTTCTTTAATCTTTTTAGGTATTATTCTTAATGCCCACAGGACACAGCCAGGAAATGGAGAGCTTCCTGTTGTACCAAGCGGCTGGCCGCAGTGAGCCGATGGTTATTGTGTGCTGTGATTCCTTTAGAGAATCAAGGAGAAAAAGGCTAAAAGTTAGTCATGAATTTTCCTGGCAGCCATCATTCTTCCAGACACGATCAGATTTGAATTTGTTTGTCTTCTAACAGTTTTTTTCAGTAAATTCAGTGAGTCTTCCATGTAATCCCCACAAGCCCCCATTCCAGCTCTTCCTTTACTCACACTTTTTAAAAATATGTATATATATATTTTTTATAGAGAAATCTTCACACACACACACATTCCATACATGGCAAAGTCAGTGGCTCACAATATCATCATATAGTTGTATCACCACCAAGATCATTTTGTAGAACATTTGCATCACTCCAGAAAAAGAAATAAAAGAAAAAAGAAAAAACACATACACATCATACTCCTTATCCCTCCCTCTCATTAACCAGTAGTATTTCCATGTGCCCAATTTATTTTACCCTTTGTCCCCCCATTATTTAGATATTCTTTTTCCATATATATATATATATATATATATTTTTTTTTTTTTTTTTTTTTTTTTTTTTTTGCATGGGCAGGCACTGGGAATTGAACCTGGGTCTCTGGCATGGCAGGTGAGAACTCTGCCACTGAGCCACCACTGCCTGCCCTTTCCATATTTTTTAACTCATCTGTCCATACTCTGGATAAAAGGAGCATCAGACACAAGGTTTTCACAATTGCACAGTCACATTGTAAAATTATATCTTTATGCAATTGTCTTCAAGAATCAAGGCTACTGGAACACAGCTCAACAGTTTCATGTACTTCCCTCCACCCACTCCAATACACCATAAACTGATAAGGGATATCTATGTAATACATAAGAATAACATCTCAACTGCATTTGAAATCTCTCAGCCACTGAAACTTTGTCTCATTTCTCTCTTTCCCCTTTTGCTTAAGAAGACTTTCTCAGTCCCTTGATGCCGGTCAGCTCATCCCGGGAGTTCTGTCCCACGTTGCCTGGGAGATTTACACCCCTGGGGGTCATGTCCCACGTAGGAGGGAAGGCGGTGTCTACTCACGTTTCTGCTGCAAGTAGGAGCAGAGAAGAGAACCGGGAAGTACAAAGCCACTGCTAGGTACTGGACGGACACTGTGCTGGTTTAACTGCATCGTTTTATCTAGTCCTCAAATTCATTTCATTCTCAATAATAATGGTAATGACATAGGTACCATTATTATTCTCTCTCTTTCATATAGTTGAGGAAAAACAAAGCTCACAGAAGTTAAGGAATTCTGCTCCAATGCCAGGAAGCCGCGAGACAAGGCTGAGCTCTTTCTGCCAGTTTCAGCTGCCTCTCTTATTTCCATTTCCTACGGGGCAAGGGGAAAAGAGGGAAGCTTCAAACATTATCCCATCTGATCTGTATTCCTGATGTGAATATTGTGATCCAATTTACTTACAAAGATATCTGTCTATACACTCGATTTTCAAGATGCTGAGCTTGATTAGCTCCTGTGTTGTCACGGTAAAGGATGAAGGGAGGGCAGGGCCAGGGAGGGATCTGTCGCTCTAAATCGGGGGCTGGGGCGTGAATTTACCTGACTTTGCCACGTTTCCTGGTGTGACTTCAGCCGCCACAGTCACTGTTCCCCTAGACTGGTGGCTGTTCCCCTGTCGCCACCCTCCACTGTTCGTTCACCCCTGGGCCCCAGGGCCAGATGCCGAAGCCCCAGGGCCAGCGGAAGCCATCCGGCTGGCAGGAGCGGCGCTGGCACTGCGCAGCTTGGCTGCAAAACCGTCTGAGGGGGCGACCTTGCACAAGTTCCTTAACTTTGAATTTTAGGGTTTGTTTTTGCTTTGGTCCGCAAAGTAGAGCAAATAGTATCTACTTCAGAGGCTTGCTTGGAAGAGTAAATGATGGGAAATGTACCGAGTGTCTTTCATGTAGGGTATTAAATGTTCCCCCTTCCCCAGCTGCCCCCAGCTGAAATCAGCTCTTAGTTGGCCCCTGGGCCTGTGGGAGGGAAAGAAAGAAGCCTGAGGGATTGATGAAGGGAGAGGGAGGCCGGGGAAGTGTGGGAGGGAGAGAAGAGGAGGAGAGAGGAGAGTCTTCTCTATCCATTTGCATTTTTCTCTCTTAACCCTAAACTCATCCTCTGTCTGCTTCCAATGAGCCTCCAGGCTCCCGGCCCTGATTAGAGGTTCAGCTTTCCCTCTGCCCGGGGTTGCAGCTTCAGGGGGGCTGAGGTTGCGGGAGGGTGGAGCCCTGGCTCGAGAGCAGAAGGAGAAAGAGAACCAAGGGCTGCAGACACCAAGTGAATAATTTACCCCAGGGGGTGGCCTCCAGGCGGCTGAAGGGGTTTGCCTGCAGCTTGTAATCTCTTCCAGCCACCCCAGACCCGAAGGACTTTGAATTTTAGCCCCACACTTGGTTCAGGCTTGCCCGCTGGCCTTGTTTCTGGAGAACCCAAACTGTCTCTGTAATAGGGGGTGCAGGCTCCCCAGTGCCTGGGCCGTGAGAGTCAGTGAGGAGGGCCTGGGGGCCTGAGGGCATCATCATTCGCTGCAAACAGGACAGTGAAACCAGCCAACTTGGTAGTAATGACTATGGGAGTCTGGAAGGCAAATGCGCCATCTTCTTAATCCCCCAGGAGGTGGTTCCTTGGGGTGTCCATTCGTGTATTTAACAAGCAGGTTTTGCGCCCCTGCTGTGTGCTTGCCCAGGGCCAGGTGCTGGGGCTGCTCCCCAAGGAGGCCCTAGACAGACACGCCACGGCGGTGCTTGTCCTGTGTCAGAATAAGGAGGACACAGGACAAGCTGGAGTCCACTGGAGTCCACTGGTGTTCCGTGGACGGGGAGGTTAAGGAGGAGGAAGCAGGGCTGGGCAGAGGGAGAAGCTGAGCTACCTACAAAGGCCTCAGCCCAGCCCACGTGGAGCTCCGGGGCTTGAACCCTTCCAGGCTGTCTGGACTCACGCTGGGGTGACCAGGTCTTCCACCTGACTTTGATCAGGAGGTGGACAGGCTGCCCTGGGGAAGGGCACGGCGGGAGCGAGGCTGCACCCTGCAGCTGAGGCGATTCTTGGAAGGGCTCTGAGCTGTGGGTGGCTGGGGCAGAGTCCTTCCTTGAGGGCGGCCCGGGTGGTGCTTTACCCTGGGAAATCCGATTCCACAAGTCAGCTCCTGTGTGACCCTGGGCCAGGAGCTCAACCTCTCTGAATCGGTTTGCTCCCACTTGTCTGATGGGCAAACTGATTCTCAGGAGGATTGAATGAGTTAATCTTCACATCAGTGAGACCCATAGAAAAAGCTCAGTATGTACCCTGTTGTGTTATTCTTGTTTCTAGACTAAATGCAGCAAAATGTGGCCTTGACGGAACGTCGAGTCTATTGTCGAGTTTCAGGAAGTTGTAATCTGTTGTGAGGAGAGTATATGAACAGTAGGAACAGCTACAGGAAGCTTGCAGGGATGGAGGGGCATTCTAGTTTGCTAGCTGCCAGAATGCAATATACCAGAAACACAATGGCTTTTAAAAAGGGGAATTTAATAAATTGCTAGTTTACAGTTTGTTGGCTGTGGAAATATCCAGATTAAAGCAAGTCTATAGAAATGTTCAATCTAAGGCATCCAGAGAAAGACACCTTGGTTCAAGAAGGCCAATGACATGACAGTCAGCATATTTCTATCAGCTGGAAGGGCACGTGGCGAACATGGGGTGTCTGCCAGGATTCTTTCTAGGCCTCTTGCTTCATGAAGCTCCCCAGGAGGCGTTTTCCTTCTTTGTCTCCAAAGGTCGCTGGCTGGTAGACTCTGCTTCATGGTGCTGTGGCATTCTGAGGCTTTCTTCAAAATGTCTCCTCTGTTATAGGACTCCAGTAAATTAATCAAGACCCATGTAGAATGGGTGGAGACATGTCTCCATCTAATCAAGTTTAATACCCACATTGACTGAGTCACATCTCCATGGAGACAACCCAATTTGGTTTCCAAACTGTAGTACTGAATAGGGATTAGATGCTCCCACAAGATCGGTTAGGATTAAAACAAGGCTTTTCTAGGGTACATAAAGCCTTTCAAACCGCCACAAAGAGGGTCCCCTCACCCCATCTTGGAGCAGCCAAGGAAAGCTTCCCAAAGGAAGTGCCCTCAATCCTGCAGGATGAGTGGGAGGTGACCAGGCGGAGGAGGTGATTGGAATGGGAAAGGAAGAGTGTTTTGGTTCACTAAAGCTGCCAGAATGTGATATACCAGAAACGGGATGGCTATTACAGTGGGAATATTAACTTTCAATTGACAGTTCTAAGCCCATGAAAATATCCAACTCAGGGCACTGACAGGACGGTACCTGGACTCTGAAGACAGGCTGCCGGCCTCCGGGACCCTCTCTCCCCTGGGAAGCCACACGGCCCCATCCCTGCCTGGGGGCCCTACTGAAGCCCTGGAGCTGGAGAATGTCCTGCCTGGGATGGGACTTGGAAATCATCCTCTATTAACCCAGGAGGGAAGAAAGGAGGAGGGTCTTCTCTTTCCACCTGCTCTTAGCCCCAGGTGTCATCTGAGCACTCGACTGGGAGTCAGGAAAGCAATTGGCTGTGTGACCTGGAACCAGCCCCTTCACCTCTCTGGACCTGGGCCTCTTTTTTTTCTGTAAAATGATGAGGTTGAAGTGGCTGCCTCGTTGCTCCCTCCCTGCTCTGATGCTCTGAGTCTGAAGAAGGTTCTTGCAGCCTGCTTCTCCCAAACCCATCTCGTTTCATTTGATCGTTTGCTTATCATTCATTTCTGTAAACAAGACCGTTTCCTAGTCCGCCTTCCTTTTGGCCTCCTAAAGAGCTCTCACGGCTGCTCCGAGCAGCAGCAGGCATGCAGCCTCCTCTCAAGCAGCTGGTCACAGAGGGAACAGAAACAACAGGATTCACTTCCCTAGAGGCTTCTGTTCCATGCCAAGAACAGGTAGATAAGTTGTTTTTCTGGCACTGCCGCTGTTTTTTCCAACCCCATTACACCCTCTGCCCTGTTTCCCTCCTGACCAAGGTTCCTGGAGGCAGGAAGACAGCGAGGATTTGGCCAAGAGAGGCCACCCGCCTGGCCTTTGCCCCCAACGAGCTCTGGAAACCAAGCTCTGCACCTGGAATTCTGCTTCCCTCCCAAGGCGCAGCAAGAGCCATCTCCACCATGAAGCCTTCCTTGGTCACAGCGACTGGAACAAATCAGGTCTCTGGATGCCGGCCGCCTGGGCTTGTCCTTATTATAGTTCTCACATTATTCTGCCCCATATTCAATTGGCCGCTGACACTTGTAGCTGCCCCGTGCTGCCCCCAACCCGGTGTGGAGCAGGTGCTTGGTGACTATTTTGAGGGGGGAGAAGGGAATAGAAGGCGGAAACCAAGGAAGGAAGAAAGGAAACACTGTGAATCTCTACAGGAAGCCGGCTTGCATATCTAAGGCAAACTGGGTCCCCACTAATTATTTTATGCCCGACATAACCCCCCCCCCACCCCGTGAAAGCCCTCACCTGTCGAAAGTGTGTGGGTGCTGGGAGCTTCCCTTAGACAGTGCTGCCTGGAAAGGGGAAGAGCTCTCAGCAAGGCTCCCGGTGTGCTTGCTGACAGCACCAGAGAAGTCCCTCTGTGTGTGTGTGTGTGTCATGGGGCTGCAGGTCCAGCCCTGGGTAAGATGCGGATGTGAATGGAATTTTTCTGTGCACTCCCCACCCCGCCGCACCGCCGCCAGGGCCGCCAGGGGGTGCAGCAGGTGGGCATGAGTTTAGTGGGCTGGAAGCGCAGAGCCGGAGTTGGGACCCTCACCCAGGGCCTTGGCTCTTGCAGGATGTGGGAAGGGGAGCCACTGCGGGGTTTTGGGTAGAGAAGGGCAGGGCCCGCCTTAGGCTGTGGCAGTGCCCCATGGGGAGGGACAGTCATCAGCCCATCTCACAGATGTGCACACCCAATGCCCAGAGCATGAGAAACTTGCTCGAGCTCCCCACCCCTGACTGACAGCGTTTTTCTCCATCCCAGCACCCTGTTCACTTCTGTCCCGATCTGTATTTCCTTCTACATCGGTTTGCTCCCTTGTTTGGGGTCTCACTCCCACACTGGAAGGTAAGCTCCACAGGAGCAGGGGCTTTGATTTGTGCATGCCTCCTGGCACACCATAGGAGCTCAGCAAACAATTGCTGATGAGCTAGCAAGGACAGGTGAAATGCAAATACCCCAGAAACTGGAGGTGCAGGGGCTGAGTTCTCTCCAGGAGCTCAATGCTCAAGGTTCCCATGGGAATTTCTGGGGCTCTGAGCCAGCCTGAGGCCGTATGTAGTCATCTGCAGTGGACCCCTCCCCGGCCCTGTGTCTTGGAGAGTTGGAGAAGGGTGCCTGGCTCTATGGTGTCATTCATAGTCCATTCCTTCCTTTTCTCCTATATTCAACCAGTTGTTTCTCAAGTGTCTTCTGGGCATCTACTCTCTTCTGGGCATCTGCTCTGTGTTCAATACCCGACTGGGACAGTACGCCAGGCAACCAAGCCATCGCAGTGGCCCAAGGTGACAGACAACTGCATAAACTGCAGCTATGGAGGAAGCCAACCAGGGTCTAACCTCTCGTGGGCAGCCAGGGAGGGCTGGCAGGACCTGCCAGGGGGCACACAGCCTTCCACAGAAGGGAGGCCTGCGGGAGGAAAGGAGCTCGGCTTTGTCTGAGGAAGGTGAGACCCAGGGGAGAGCGTGGGAAGTGCGGCTCAGCGCAGAGCTGAGAGTCAGGCAGCAAAGGACCTCGTGAGCCATAGCAGTGGGTGCAGGCTTTCTTTCAAGTGGAGGGGAACGCTCCGCTGGATTCCAGGGCTGGATTCCAGGTGCGTTGGTTTGAAACTCTCACGTTTGAAAAGGTTCCCTTGGCTGCTGCTGGTGCAGTTTGGGCCTGGGGGTCTGGGGGAGGGGAGGGGAGCCCGTGGGTTGTCCTGGAGAGTGAGCACGTGGCCTGGGCACAGGGAAGGAGGGGGTTCATTGCAGCCCTGTTGATACAATGGAAGGTACAGAGTTTCCTGGCAGGGGTGTGGGTGTGAGGGGAAGAGAGAAACCCAGGAACCGCTCTCTTAGATGGATTCTGGCCTGAGCTACAGGGAAAGCAACAGCTGGGGGGTGGGGGGAGCCGATGGATGCTGGAAGTCTTTTGAGCTCCAGGCCAAGAGTGCTGGGGACATTTGTTTGATTTGCACAATGCTTCTACAAGGCCAAACCTCAGGGCTGTCTGCTGCAGCTTCAGTTATTTCCTGTGCCCTTGTGGCCATTTCTGACCTTGGACCACAGGCAGGAAGTCAAGAGGCTGGCTTGGGCCAACCTTGGCCTCCCCCGGGGGAGGTGGGAACTCTGAGTTCACCCTCTCCCTGCCGGACTCCCCTGGCCCCGGGGTCTGCTGGAATGCACCTTCCAGGCCCTGCTGAGGGAGGGCGTGCCTTGGGTGCTCGGGAGGCAGGCAGGCTGGGTGGAAGGAAGCCGCATGCCAGCCTCAAGACAATTCAGACCCTGTTGGCTTGCAGCCACGTGTCATTTCATTCTCAGCACAGTCCCAGGGCATAGCGTTATCCCTGTTATTTAAATGAGGGGATTAACTGAGGCCACGGGGCTCACGAGGGCCTGAGACCCCCGCAGCCGCTGCTCAGATTGGGGAAGGAACCGAACCCCACCTGCATGGTGGGGCCATTCCTGAAGGAGGAACCCAAACCCCTTCTCCAGCCCTCCTCCTCCCCCCACAGACATGCCTTCTCCTGGTGGCCCAGGGGGCTTTATACTAGGCAGCCCCCCAACCCCACCTAGAACCTACTTTTCTGCTCCTCCACATTGGTTCCCTCCAAACTCGGGGCAGAGCTGCTCTGTGCAGCTTCCAAAGAGGCAGTTCCTCGGCACCAATGGAAAGGTGCCACTGAAATCCCCTCTCTGGGGAAGTACGTGCAGCCCCTTCTCCCCACCTCCTGCCCTCGGTATTCCGTTACGGGAGGGACCCCCCTGATGTTTCAGGCAAAGGATGAAGGGGAAAGAGGCTTAGGTGGGTCAGGACCTGGGGGGACTTCTAGAATCACACTCTTGGTGGCCCACGTGCGGGGAGCCGGCTGTGCGGACAGCCGCTGCAACCGGAATCAGACTCACGTAAACCTTTCAGGATCGCAGTGTCCTCCCAGTGTTTATGTTTGATTAACATTCATTGTGTGTCTTCTGAATGTGTAGTCACAGGAGATGAGAATGGAAGAAGAAAGGAAAATAAAAATTTGTAGGGTGGGCAACGGCGGCTCAATGGCAGAGTTCTTACCTGCCATGCTGGAGACCTGGGTTCGAATTCCTGGAGCCTGTCCGTGCAAAATAAAAAATAAAAAAATAAACGTATTGGTAAGTTCACCACCCAGAGGTACCATGTTGGGTATTTGCCAGGTCACCCAGCATCCTCTATTAACACTTGTTTGGGGGCTTCCAGTTTTTCCCTTTTAGAGAAATCTTTGCAAGGTGCTTCCTGAATTTCATGAAGCCTCTGTGCTGTGCCAGGGAAGTGAGAGACCAGAGGACAAACGGGACACATCAACAGGGAGCTACTATCTATGTGATGGTGGAGGAATTTTACATCCATGTAAAAAGCATGAATTACTTGCTCAGTGATGCCAGAACATGCTATTTAAATAAACCAACCAAACAAACATAGATCCCTATATCGTGCCATAACCCTAAAAGGATTCAGATAGGATTCAGTTAAATGTAAAAATTAAATTATATGTATGTATAGTTATAAATAATTCATAAAGTGATAAGAAAAAGAAGGACATTGGAAGTGAAAGACATGAAAACCTCAAAAATATACACTCCCTTCCCCAAATGAGATGACCAATTAAAGTAGGGAATTAAATTCATCCTCACTAAATACAAAATAGCATTAAAATATTGTCGTTTAACCTATCAAAATTGCTCTTTTCTCTTTCTTTTGTCTAAATTTCCATTGCTCTCTTATACAAACCCACGCCTGGAGCCAAACTTTCTGAACATGTCCTTCACCTTTCCACCCTTTCCTTGTCCAAGATGTCACCCTATCTGCAAAACCACACACCGAGAAGCTCCTCTTCACTTTCCTTAGACCTAATCTTCACCTTTCCAAGTCCAGCCAAAGTGCTAAATTTTCTGAAATTCTTGCTTTCTGCCCCTGCTCTGGGGACCTCCCTGACCTCCAAAATCCTCTATCTCTGAAAGTGTCATTCATTATGTATTACCATACTGAACTTCAGTTTGATTTGTCTTTGTATCTAGTTATCACTTTAGTGATAACTAGAGAAACACAGCCCTGTTTCTTAGTCATTGCTGTATGTTCTGAGCCTACCAAGCCTTGTTACATAAGAGGCAGTCAGTGGTTATTTTTAAGATTTATTGAGATACAATTCACATATCATACAAGTCATCCATTTAAATGTATTCCAGGGTTTTGCAATCATCATCATATCAATTTTGAAATATTTTCATCACCCCAAAAAGAAACCCTGAACCCATTGGCTGCAACTCCTCATCCCCCATTCCCACCCCACTCTAGAAAAGCTCTAGCCTACTTTCTTATTCTATGGTAATGCCCATTCTGGACATTTCATTTAAATAGAATTATACAAGATATGGCCTTTTGTGCCTGGCTTCTTTTGCGTCTCATAATATTTTTCAAGGTTCACCCATTTTTCTAGTTTGCTAGCCGCCACAATGCAATATACCAGAAATGGAATGGGTTTTTGAAAGGGGGGATTTAATAAGTTACACGTTTACAGCTCTAGGGCCATGAAAATGTCCCAGTTAAAGCAAGCTTATAGAAATGTCCAATCTAAGGCATCCAGGGAAACACCTTGATTCAAGAAGGCCGATGAAGTTCAGGGTTTCTCTCTCAAGTGGAAAGGCACATGGCAAAAATGGTCAGGGTTTCTCTCTCATCTGGGAAGGCACTGGCGAACACAGCATCATCTTCCAGCTTCCTCTCCAGCTCCCTGGGAGGCATTTTCCTTCTTCATCTCCAAAAGTTGCTGCCTCATGGATTCTGTGCTTTTCATGGATGTGTCATTCTCTGCTCTCTCAGAAGCTCCTGGCTTTCTCTCTTGTTGTTGTCTAGCTTTTTCCAAAGTGCTTCTTCTTTTAAAGGATTCCAGTAAAACCAATCAAGACCCACCTGGAATGGGTGGAGATACGTCTCCACCTATCAAGATTAATACCCACATTTGACTGAGTCACATCTCCATGGAGATAAGCTAATTAAAGTTTCCAACATACAGTACTGAATAGGGATTAGAAGAAACTGTTGCTTCCACAAGGTTGATTAGGATTAAAGCATGGCTTTTCTAAGGTACCTAAGCCTTTTCAAAAAGGCACATCCATGTTATAGCATATTATTCCTTTTGATGGCCAAATAATATTCCATTCTGTGCGTATACCATGACATATTGTTCAGTTGATGGACATTTGTGTTATTGCCGTTTTGAGGCTATTATGAATAATACTGTTACGAACACTCATGCACAAGTTTTTGTACGGATATATGTTTTCATTTCTCTTGGGCATATACCTAGGAGTAGAATTGCTTATATGGCAGCTCCATGTGCAACATTTTGATGAATTGCCAATTTTTTTTCCACGGCAGCTGCACCAGAAATGTATGAGAGTTCCAATTTCTTCCTATCCTCACCAACAATTGCTGTTATCTGACTTTTTGATTATAGCCACTTAGTGGGTATGAGGTAATATCTTGTGGTGTTTTTGATTCGGATTTCACTAACGGCTAATGATATTGAGCATCTTTCTTTGTGCTTATTGGCCACTCATGTCTTCTTTGAGGTAATATCCTTAAATCTTTTACCCCATTTTTAAATTGTTATTTGTCTTGTTGAGTTGTAATAGTTTTTTTTTTTAATTATGATTATTTTGGGGACAAGACCCTTATCAGGTATATGGTTTGCAATCATTTTCTCCCATTCTGTAGATTGTCTTTCCAAGCTCTTGAAAACTTCCCTTGAAGCACAGAGGTCTCTTAATTTTGATGAAGTCTGCTATATCTACTTTTTTTTATTTTGTTACTTGTGTTTTTGATGTCATACATAGGAAATTTTTGTCTAACCTAAGGTCATTGATATTTATGTTTTTATTTTCTTCTAAGATTTTTATAGTCTTAACTCTTATATTTAGGTTTATGATGCATTTTGAGTTCATTTCTGTGTGTGGTACACTTTAGCACTTTCATGTCCAATGTTTTGACTGTGATGTGTCTGTGTATCTTTTTGCAATTATCTTACTTGGAATTTTTGGAACTTCTTATATTTGCATGCTTATTTTTTCATCAGATTTGAATGTTTTCAGCTGTTATTTCTTCAGATATTTTTCTGTTCCTTTCTCTTTCCTCTCCTTATACTACTCTGATTACACATATGTTGATGTACTTAATAGTGCATGATGCTTTGGAGCTTTATAGACCCCAGAAGATCATGTTCTTAAAGCTAATCCATTGCTGTGGGTATTGACCTGTTGTGGGTGGGAGCTTTCGATTAGGTTATTTTAATTAAGGCATGCCCCAGGTGGGTCTTAAACCTCTTACTGGAGTCCTTTATAAGGAGTTGAAATTTAGAAAAAAAACAAAAACAAAAACAGAGTGGAACACTTGGAAGACAGAGAGAAAGACCCAGAAGCTTAAAAAGAAATTTGGAGCAGCCAGAAGCTGAAAGCAAGGAAACCCGTGAGAGAATGGCCTGCAGACGCCACCACGTGCCTTCCTGTGTGACCGAGGATTCCGGGATCATCAGAATGCCTGTGGCTGTCTTGATCTGGTAGTTTTCACAGCCTCAGAACGGTACGCTTGTAAACTAATAAATCCTCATTGTTCAAAGCCAGCCCACTTCTGGGGTATTGCCTCTCGGCAGCTTGAGTGAACTAAAGGTTGGGGCACTTTATACTATCCCACATTTCTGAAGCTTTGTTCATTTTTCTTCATTCGTTTTTTTCTCCCTATTCTTCAGATTGCATAATCTCTATCAATCTATTTCCAAACTTGCTGCTTCTTTCCTCTGCCACCTCAAACAGTAGAATATTGAACCCCTTTAGTGATTTTTTTTTTCATTTTTATTGTACTTCTCAGCTCCAGAATTTCTGTTTTGTTCTTTTTAAAACAATCTTACCTTTTATTGATGTTCTCTGATGAGATAATGCCAGCATACTTCCTTTACTTCTTTAAGCATGGTTTCTTCTAGTTCTCAGAGTATATTTATAATAGCTACTTTGAAGTCTTTGTCTAATTCTGACATCTGGACCCTTTCAAAGGCAATTTTTGTTGCTTGCCTTTTTTCAGTGGGAGGTCACACTTTCATGTTTCCTAATTTTTAAGATAACATATCATAACAATTCTGGATTCTCATACCCCTTCACTGGCTTGTCATTTGCTTGTTTAGTGACCAGGTTGAAATATACCAGTGCTGTTTCTGTCCCCCAAGGGGTGCAGGCTCTAATGTCTCTCCTTGGAGGGTGTGACTTGGGTTTGTGTGCCCATGTCAGCAGGGTGGCTTTGTCTCTTTTTCTCACCTCCCTGTTAAACGTTCAGCTGTTCTTTAACTATTAGTGTCAAATCCAGCTGTTTCCCTTCACAAATTGCCAGCTCACTTTTCTATGTATGTTCTGGGTCATAAATTGCCACCTCCAGTCTGAGCTAAGTTAATTTGGGCCCCTTTGCAGGGATAGTCTTTAAGGCCAATCTTTGAGGCTTGTTCTCGTTCCAGGAGGGCTCTCTTATCTGTTTCTTTCCTTGGTTCTGTCTATTAAACTTCCAGCTGGGTTACTGTTTAGTTTATTGCTATTACAGAGCTACTAGCCTCCTAATTGCTTTCCACCAAGATCTCCATTGTTTTCAACTATGTCCTTAAGCTTGAACTTCCCCAAATTCTCTTCCAAAAAAAAATCAGTCCCTGTAGGGAGAGCTCTGGAACTGTTGGCTCTCATGACCTGCCTGTTTCCTTGGGCAGAAACTCTGTGCAGCTGCTTTGGAGCTGGGCACTGGGTAGTGACACCCCTGCTTTAGGAGTAGGGTGCTAAGTAGGGGTGGTAGCCCCTGGTCTTCTGTACTTGCCTCTCTTAGGGTGGGACCTCCACCCTATAGGCCAGCTGGGGTGAGGGTGATGTGGCCCAGTCATCTCAACTTGCCTGGGGCACAGCTTCTGCCCTACAACTGGGGGCTGGGTGGAGGTAGGGAGCCCCTACCTTGGCCACACTTGCCTGGAAAGAGCTTCTGCAACACAGAGGTGAGGGTATGAGAAGTACTGGTGGCCTGCCCATCCTGGAGAATTAGTGTAGCCCTGGACTGGAAGCTGGAGGAGAGGGAACCCCATGTTCTTGGCTGCACTCAGCTAGCACTGAATTTCCATCTAGCTGAGATAGGAGTGGTGGTTATGGAACGGGTCATGGTTCAAATGCATCAAATTCTCCCCTACTTACTGAAAGTTAGTAGATTTTCTTGAAAAGATGTTACTCCATTTGCTGTTTGCTCTTAGAATAATGTCCAGAGACTTATTTTTTCTTTTTCCTCAAGAGATAAGAAATTGGTTGGGGAGTCTTAGAGACGACTCCTCCTCTGACAGTGCTTTGAGTCAAGAATTAAGAACACTGAGCTTGTCATTTTATTTCCTGAAACTTTCCTGGTGGTTAGAACCAGTTGGTCCACTCATAGTCCTTACTGTGCTTGGTCCTGTCGTAATGTCTGATGACAGCAGCTGTTTATGTGCCTAAGCATTGGGCTCAGTGGGCCCTTTATTCCAGCTGAGCACTGGTGAAATTTAAGTCACACTGTGTCACTGCCAAGGATCACCAAGTTCCCGTTTTCTGATGCCAATAGAACCATTGCTGCCTTCAAGTCCAACCAGATCAGAAAATTGTGGGTCCCCATTCCTTCAGAGACCATTACCTATCATCTCTGTAGGTTCCAATTACTGTATAGTCACATTTCAGTTTCAGAGAGCAGAGGGCACTCTCAATTGAAGAATCATTGGAGAAGCCAAAGAAACAAACTCTTGGGTGAGCTCTCAGAGATGATTATCCAAGCCACAGTGCACAATGGGGCCACCAAGGGAACTGCGGCCTCTTTTGCAATCAGGAAGGCCTTTGCTTCATTGGAAAGTTGCCGCCACCTGGTCACTCCCAGGCTGCCACTGCCAAGATCAGGGCAGCACAGCTAGGCCTTCTAGATCCAGAGCCAAGCCCTGGCTAGTCCCGTCCAAATCTGTAAAATGGACTTCTCATGCTCTGCCTCTTGACTGCAAAGCTGGTTACCAAACCCTGCAACCTCTGCAGCAAGAAGGGAGCACCCAGGAGGAGTATATTTAGATTAGAAAAATGCATGATGTGAGGGAAAGCATCCACAATCTTCCTTTCTTTTAATTAAGGAAACCAAGTAGGCAAAAGATGGGCTTTTAGACCTTAAAAAAAATGTCATTCATGCAGCAAAAGGAAAGAAACAAGGTTTTGCTGTGGCATGTCTAGAAATTCTCTCTTCCCCTGAGTACCTAGCATAGATCACTCCAAATCTGATTGGGCATTTTCTTTCTTTTTTTTTCTTTTTTGTATGTTGTATGGTGGGGGTCACATTTCATTCTTTTTCCATGTGAGTAACCCCTTTATTGCAGCACAATTTCTTGAGGTTTTTTTTCTCTTTTTTTACGTGGGGAAGTTTCTTGCAGGGGAAAATTGCATGGGTGGGGAATCGAACCTGGGTCTCCCACATCCACATGGCAGATGAGAATTCTACCACTGAACTACCCTTGCATTCCCTGGGCATTTCCTTTTTAAACTTTTCTCAATAGCTTGTGTATATAGACCAAGGTAAGTTCCCCACTCAAAAATAAAAAACTCTTTGGCTTTTCTCCTGAGAAGGAAATCTTTATCTTGACTCAAGCCAGAAGTTATATTTCTCCTTTCTTTGAATCTCCATATCACTAGATTCTAACTTCCCTGTCATGGTCAGATTCAGGTGTCAACTTGGCCAGGTGGTGGTACCTGTTTGTCTGGTTGGGCAAGTGCTGGCCTGTCTGTTGCGATGAGGACATTTCATAGAATTAAATCATGATCATACTGGCTGCATCCACAGCTGATTCCATTTGTAATCAGCCAAAGGGAGTGTCTTCTGCAATGAGTGATGCTTAATCTAATCACTGGAAGCCTATTAAGGAGGATTCAGAGGAGACAGGCTCTTCTTCCAGCTTCGGCTGGCAAGCCTCTCCTGTGGAGTTTGTCCAGACCCTCCATCGGAATTGTCGGCTTCACAGTCTGCCCTACGAATTTTGGACTCTGCGTTCCCATGGTTGCATGAGACACTTTTATGAATTTTATGTTTGTGAGTGTTTCCTGTTAATTCTGTTTCTCTAGAGAACCCTAACTAATACAGCTTGGTACCAAGAGTGGTTCTTAAGAAACAGATTCTTTTTTTTTTTTTTTTTGTGATATTCTGTTTTGTTTTGTTTTGTTTTTTTTAAACTTTTTATTAATTAAAAAACTTAACAAAAGAACATTAATATATCATTCCATTCTACATATACAATCAGTAATTCTTAATATTATCATATAGTTGCATATTCATCATTTTTTAGAACATTTGCATCGATTTAGAGAAAGAAATAAAGAGACATCAGAAAAAGAAATAAAACAATAATAGAGAAA
>PVIY010041707.1:0-21467 GCA_004026745.1 Myrmecophaga tridactyla | reverse complement strand
ATCATAGGCAAGAAAACAGGGAAAGATTTTCTCTGCTTATAAAGAGCAGAAAGAAGTAGCTGCCTCCCCTGCCTCTTCTGTAAGGAGGGGGAAAGTCTTTGCTTCTTGGCGCCATGGTGAAAAGATTCTGGGCTCTCACACTAACATTCTGGAATGCAAATAAAATCTCTGAAGGTGCATGTTAATCTTGTGCCTCTCTGACTTTTGCAACCTAGAGATCTCTCCAAGCTCCTGGGATCCTCCATGTCAATACCTCAGGAGATAATCTTCCTGGCACCTTGGGAACTTAACCTAGGAGCCGAGTCTGGGCTATAGCCCACTTGGCATGTTCAGGGAGATAAGAGAATTTTCTAATCCTTTTGGATCAGAGCAATTAACTAGACAAACTGGTTTCCCAGTGCATATAAGTTATGTTTACACTATATTGTAACTATTAACTGTGCAAAAGCATTATATCTATATAAAACAATGTATATGCCTTTATTTAGAAATATTCTATTGTTAAAAAAAAAAAGCTAACAACCATCTGAGCCTTCAGCAAGTAGTCATCTTTTCGCTGGGGGAGGGTCTTGCCTCCATGTTGATGGCTGATGACTTACAGGGTGGTGGTTGCTGAACTTCGGGTTGGTATGGCAATTTCTTATAATAAGACAACAATGAAGTTTGCCACATTGACTCTTTCATGAAAGATTTCCCTATAGCATGCAATGCTGTTTGGTAACACTTCTGTTGGTTTTTTTTTCCCCTCTTTTTTTCTGAACCTATATGTGTCTTTGTATTTAAAGAGTGTCTTTTATATATAGAAGATAGTTAGAATGTGATTTTTTGTCAAGTCTAACAGTTTTTCCATTTTAGCTGGAATGTGTGGACCTTTATTTTAATTATTCATATTGTTGTATTTAGGTTAACTTCTTGAAACTTTTTTCACTTGTTCCTTCTTTCCTTTCTTCTTTTGTGATAAGTGACTATTATATTTCATTTTAAATTCTCTTCTGGCATTTTTTTTCTTTTCAATTTTAAAATTCCTATTAATTTTTTATTTAGCAAGTTTCTATTTAGAAAAATTTCCTTCTCTTTTATTTGTGAAAAAAAGAAAACACATATATGTAAAAAACACAATAAATTTCAAAATACATTGCAACAATTAGTTGTAGAACAGATTTCAGAGTTTGGTACGGATTACAATTCCACAATTTTAGGTTTTTATTTCTATCTGCTCTAAAGTACTAGAGACTAAAAGAAATATCAATATACTGATTCAGCATTCATTCTTATTTGTTAAACCTGACCTTCTCAGTATAAATCCACCACCACCTTTGGTCTTCCTCTCAGCTTTTAGGGGTATTTGGGCATGGCCATTTTAACTTTTTCATGTTGGAAGGGGTTGTCAATAACATGGGATAGGGCAATGGAACTAGTTGATGTTCTGGAAGGGCTGGTTCCACTGCATTTCAGGAGTTATCTGATCCAGGGACCCATCTGGAGGTTATAGGTTTTGGAGAGTTACCCTAGTGCATGCAAACTTTGTAGAATCTTATATAATGCCCTAGGTATTCTTTAGGATTGGCAGGAATGATTTTGGTTGGGGTTTGGCAAGTTAGGATAGGTAGGAATGTCTAACTGAAGCTTGCATAACAGTGACCTTCATGTAGCCTCTCAACTCTGTTTGAACTCTCTCAGCCAGTGATACCTTATTTGTTACACTTCTGTTTCATAACATTTTATCCACAGTAGAAATTCTTTAAAAATTGGAGTCAGTCTTCTCAAACACTGCCACAGCTTTATCAACTAAGTTTACATCAATTTATGTTTAAATCCTTTGTTTTCATTTCAACAATGATTACAGCATCTTCACAAGGAGTAGAATCCATCTCAAGAGACAACTTTATTTGCTCATCCATAAGAAGCAACTCTTCATCTATTCACTTTTTACCATGAAATTTCAACAATTGAGTTTTATTTTCAGGTTCCATTTCTAATTCTAGTCCTTCCCTATTTCTACCACATCTGCATCTGCAGTTACTTCCTCCACTGAAGTTTTGAGACCCTCAAAGTCACCCATGAGGGCTGGAATCAACTTCTTCCAAACTCCTGTTAATATTGATATTTTGATCTCCTCCCATGAATCACAAATGTTGTTAATGGCATCAAGAAGAGGGAATCCTTTCTAGAGGTTTTCCATTTATTTTGCCCAGATCTATCAGAGGAATCACTAGCGGTGGCAGCTATAGCCATACTAAATGTATTTCTTAAATAGGACATGAAAGTCAAAATGGCTACTTGATCCATGGACTACAGAATGGATGTTGTGTTAGCAGACAGGAAAACATCTCCATCAGAGCTCTTAGGTGACCAGGTACATTGTCAATAACTAGTAACATTTTGATAGGAATGTTTTTATCGGGGCAGTAGTTCTCAACAGTGGATGTCAAATATTCAATAAACCATGTTGTAAACACATGCGCTAAAATCCAGGCTTTATTGTTCCATTTAGAGCATAGACAGAGTAGATTTAGAATAATCTTAAGGGCCTTAGGATTTTCGGAATCGTAAATAAGCATTGGCTTCAACTTCAAGTCACCACCTGTTTTAGAACCAAGAGCCTGTCCTTCAAAGACCTGAAGCCAGGCATTGCCTTCCCCTCTCTAGCTATGAATACCCTAAATGCATTTGTTTCAGTTTGCTAAAGCTGCCAGAATGCAATATACCAGAAATGGATTGGCTTTTACAAAGGGGATTTATTAGCTTACAAATTTACAGTTCTAAGGCTGTGAAAATGTCCAAATTAAGGCATCAATAGGATGATAGCTTCTCTGAACACAGGGTCTGACATCTGGGGTTCTTGTCAGAGAGCAAGGCAAAAGGCCGCTGGCATCTGCTGGTTCTTCACTCCTGGGTCTCAATGCTTTCAGTCCCTGGTTCCAGTCACCTCCTGTCTGAGCTTCTGTGGGTCCTCTCTTAGCATCTCCTGGGCTTTTCTCTTTCCTCCAGTGACATTTTCTCTAAGTTCTCTCCAAATTTCTCTGGGTATTTCTATCTAAGCACTTTGGCTTTTAACTTTATCCTCTCATAAGGACTACAGTTAAAGGATTAAGACCCCCCTTGAACGGGGTGGATCACATCTCAATTGAAATGGCCTAACCACAAGTCTCCACCTACAACAAGTTTACATGCACAGAAATGGATTAAAAGAACATAGCCTTTTCTGAGGTACTTAACGGCTTCAAACCAGCACAGAATCTTCTTCCAACAGAAGGCTGTCCAGAATCTTCTTCCAGTAGAAGGCTGTTTTATCTATATTGACCATTTGTAGCTTAGTTTGGCCACCTTCATCAATGGTCTTAGCTAGGTCATCTGGATCACTTACTGTAGCTTCTACATCAGCATTTTCTGCTTCACCATGTACTTTTATGTTACGGAAACATCTTCTTTCCTTAAACCTCACAAATCAACCTCTACTACCTTCAAACTTTTCTTCTGCAGCTTCCTCACCTTTCCTAGCCTTCACAGAATTGAAGAGAGTTAGGGCCTTGTTTTGGATTACACTTTGGCTTAAGGGAATGTTATGGCTGATCTGATCTTCTATCCAGACTGCTAAATGCTAAATCCTTCTCCAAATCAGCAATAAGGCTGTTAGCTTTCTTATCATTAGTGTGTTCATTGGAGTAGTACAGTTAATTTCCTTCAAGAACTTTTTCTTTGCATCCACAACTTGGCTAAGTGGTGCAATAGGCCTAGCTTTCAGTCTGACTACACTTTTGGCATGCCTTCCTCACTAAGCTTAATCATTTCTAGCTTTTCATTTAAAGTAAGAGATGTGCAATTTTTCCTTTAATTTGAACACTTAGAGTTCATTAGAGGGTTATTAAATGGCATAATTTTAATATTGTGTCTCAGGAAACCGGGAAACCTGAGGAGAGGGAGAGATACAGGGGAATGGCCAGTTGATGGAGCAATCAGAATACACGAACATTTATCAATTAAGTTTGCTTTCTTCTATCGGCATGGTTCATGGCAAGCCAAAAATGATTACCAAAGTATCATCAAAAATTGCTGATTACAGATGACCATAGCAGATATACTAACAGTAAAATGTTTGAAATATTATGAGAATTACCAAAATGTGACACAGATACATGAAGTGAGCACATGCTGTTAGAAAAATGGCACTAGGAAGACTTACTCACTGTAGGATTGCCACAACCTTTAATTTGTAAAAAAAAAAAAAACACAGTATCTGCGAAGCACAATATGAGGTATGCCTGTATAGATATAAAATTTCCCAGTACTTTGATGACTCTGTCTGCAATCAGTAAACAAATTGTGATTTCTGTAAAACTATCAAGGGCCACCCCCTCCCTCCACCATTCGAAACTCAAGCAGAGGGTAACTGTGCTGGCTTGAAAGGATTTATATACTCTAGAAAAGCCACGGAGTAATCCTAAGCCAATCTTCTGGGAGCAATTGTTTCTTTAAACCCTATTCAGTACTGTATGTTGGAAACTTCATTAGATTACCTTCATGCAGATATGGCTTCACCCATTCCAGGTGGGTCTTGATTAGTTTACTAGGATCCTTTAAAAGAGGAAGCATTTTGGAAAAGGCTTGAGGTGCCGAGAGAGCAGAGCCACAACAGATTCATGAGAGAGAGTCCACCAGCCAGAGACCTTTAGAGATGAAGAAGGAAAATGCCCCTGGGAGAGCTTCATGAAAGAAGAAGTATGGAGAGAAAGCTAGCTGACATCACCATGTGACTTTCCAGTTGACAGAGAAACCCTGAACTTCATCAGCCTTTCTTGAGTGAAGGTAATCTCTCGTTAGTGCCTTAAGTTGGACATTTTTATAGACTTGCTTTAATTGGAACATTTTCATGGTCTTAAAACTGTTAACTTGAAACTTAATAAATTTCCCCCTTTTAAAAGCCATTCCATTTCTGGAATATCGCATTCTGGCAGCTAGCAAACTAGAACAGTAGCCCAAAGGTTTATCTATAAAGTATATGTTATATTCTTGGCTTTCATTACAAGTGTTGCTATAACATTTGCTTTGAGCTTCATTGCTTTGTTGCATGTTTACAATTTTGCATGCATACAGTGTTAGTATACAGGAGAAAGCTAACATAATTAGTCTGAGACTGCAATTGTTAGAAACACCTGCTTGTATGTTTGGCTTTTGGCTGTCATGTGGGAACATGAATTTTGGGACGGTTCCTACCATTCCTAGAACTGACCGAGTGGCTCACAGTGCTGGCTTGCAGTACCTAAACCATCTGCACAAACAATATTGCTTATGCTAAGCATCTGCTTTCCTTCTTAGAGCTTGAAATTTTGGCATGTGCCAGGCAGAGGGCATCTGGGTGAGCATTCCTACTTCTCTGGTAGGCAACATTTCACACATGTTGTCACAATTCATTACTGGAGGAGTTTAAGCTTGTCCTGTGTTACTCCACTGGTAGAGGCTCTTGGAAGCTTGCACCTGGTTTCCTCCAGATTTTGCCCATTTGCTTATTCTCTTTGCTACTTTTGTCTTCTTTCATTGGAATAAATCATAGTGAATAGGGCTATATGCTGAGTCCTAAGAGCCCTCCTAGTGAATCATCAAACCTGGGGGTGGTCTTGGGGACCCCCTACAGTTACCTAACAGATAATTTTACTGAATGTCTCTAGGATTGGAATGAAAATTGGGGCACAATGAATTTTAATAGCTCCTTTCACTTGTCAGATGATTTCCTTTCCTGGGGACTCAAATTGCATCAAACATTTCTGTTTCTTATTCCTAAATAAGAGAAAACTGCAATTTGTATCAATTACGAAAATGGACCTCAAAATCTCCCAACAGGATTTATTTCTCTTTATAATATATGTATAGTACTTTGGTGATTATTTTAAAAAAATTAAAACTGTTTTATCACCTTTTTTTCCAAGGTAGACAAAGTATTCACGATATCTTTTGAACTCTAGATGGGCTCTCAAGCAGAGGATACTGTGATGCAAACCCAGACAACCTGAAATAATATGCAGGTACGAAAGTGTCATGTGTGGGGTACAGCCAAGCATCTTTGTTACCTGGAGAACAAGCTTATGCTGCAGAGAAATAGTGGAGGCAAAGTTTGGAAAAACAAGGAGAGGTCAAAAGCCTCAAATGCCAAGCTGGGGAATTTGCATTTAATATGGTAAGTCATGGGGTGCCATTGAGGTAAGCTGTGCAGAATAACAAGTTCACAGTTGTGCTTTCAGAATTAATTTGGGGACAGCCCCAAGTAACCACCTGGCAAGTGAGTCGGGCCACATTCGGCCTCCGAACGAACTGCAACTCAGTAAGGCGGGGACCCCCTCACAAGAAAATGTGACCACGGTAATGCCTATTTGACAAGCTCACTCAAAAAGCTAAGACGATGAACCCGCGGGCTCTTGCCAGGAGCCAACCGGCGTCCCGCAGACGCTACTGCGCATGCCTGCCGAGGCCAGACGCCAGGGAACTGACGCCAGGGAACTTACGTCAGGCCCGGGTCAGGCCACGCCCTGCGAGCGCCATGCTAGCCTCACGCGGTGCGGGATTTGCACAGGGACTGCGGGCCGTGACGCAGACGTGGCTGCAGGCCGACCGGCGCCCTTCCCTGTCTCTGGCGCGCGCGGCCGGCGCATCCCGCGCGGGCGACTGGCGGCCCTCAGCATGGCCAGGACCTGGGCCGGGGCGGCGCGGCCGAACACTCAGCGTAGCGGCGGCGGTGGTAAACTCGGCGCCCCGCCCCCTGCAGCCGTACCTGCGCCTCATGCGGTTGGACAAGCCCATTGGTGAGTGCGGGGGCGGTTGACTGCGGGCGTGATAGAAATCAGAGAGCGGGAAAGCCTGGTATTTGTCTCCAGGCGCCTCATTCCCTCGGGCGAGTCACCTCGGGTTACCCGACACCGAACTTCGTGCTTAGGGACCTGCGGGCTCTCACTCTCTTTGGATCCTCCGAAGAGCGGAGTAAATTCGCTTATTTCCACAGACACTTGTTTAAGTGATGAATCAGGCAGAACATTCCATTCTGGTTTTCCTTCCTTTGCATAGATTTACGGTATTTGAAGCACTTCCACGTTCATTATAATGTTGATCTTCACACTAAGGCTCCTCACAGTGCCAGACACGAAGAACCCAGTGCTTTTATGCGAATGCCAGGCGTTTTTCCCCTGCAACATCCTTAAGACAAAGATTTAATTCATTTGAACACAGCGGGTAGAGTGCTTATGGACTGCCTTTCAGCTCACTGTCACCTCCTGAGGATTTCCCTGATCTTCCTATCTAAAGTAACATCTCTTCACTCTATCCCTTTACTCGCCATTTTTCTAGTAATTATTCAACAGTAACTAACTTTTGTACATATTGGTTGATTGACTCCTCCAATACAATGTAAATTCCACAGATAGGAATTTTTCATCTAGTGCCTATAGCAGTGCCTAGCTATGGTAGTCTTAAATGAATCAGTAAATTCCTTCCACCTCGCTTAGCCTTAGGGATAAACTGTGGAAACTGCTTTCAGAAGGCTTCCAGTCTAATTAAAATATATAGACTATTTGGTGAGCTGGGAAAGTATGGAATCAAATATGAATGGTACAGATAGCAAGTGATGCCAGAAAAAAAGAAATTACCGTGGATCTCCCATTTGTGGAAAAAGTTTCAAGAAGAAATTGTACCTCAAAGGACAAGTAGGTTTTGCAGAGGAGGGAAGAGCTCTTGGTAGGGAAACATTTTTGCAAACACCCAGGTCTAGGGTATTGAAACATTAAGGGATGCGCCTGACATGGAATACCAGGTAGGCATAGAAAGTAGTGGGAGACAAGGTGAGATAAGCATTGGACTAAAGAAGGATGGACCATGGGAGGGGTGGTGGAGTCTGAACTCCAACTAATCTAGATGATAGCATTTCTCATTGCAGTGCATGGAAATACATTCAAATGCTTAGACACGTTCACTCCACCTTTGCCCAGCCCAGACCCCTAAACTGGCTTTTGGTATCTGAATTTATGCGCTAACCTATTTGGGATCAGAACCCTAAGAGTTACAACAAAATCAGCCACTAATATATAAAAGCAAATTAAATGATAGGAAAGCCCAGCCATTATTAGTAGGACTGCATATGATGCCTTGCATTTGGGGGCCAGGTACAGATTGATAAACATAAGTTTCCAAGCTCAATTCTAATCCAAAGCCTGACTGTAATTCTTTTCTGGCCTCTGCATCACAGGGTTGCCAGTTCAGACTTTCAGACATCTGAGACATATCAATAGCTGCCATTATTCCCAGTTTCACAAATAACCTCTGGCTTCTACCTTAGTGCTAGGGCATGTAACCACATAGCAAGAGGTTATAGAGGGATTATGAGTAAAGTTCTGGAGCCAAACCCCTAGAGATTGTCTTTTGTTTTTCCTTTTCTGAACTCCCAGGCTGTATTAACTTCCCCCTGCTATGTGCATGAATACTTCTTTTATCACAAAGTTTACTATATTATAAGTATCTTTTACTTGTCAGTAAGCAAGTGAAACAAGTGAAATCTCAGAAATTATTGTAATATAATTATATTATAAGAAACAATATAATACTTAAAGACAATCTTGTTCTACCTTGGAATTCAATATATATTTGTGGAATTTATTGAATGAACAGGATGGGAATTTAAAGTTAACAGGTCAAAATGAAATATCACAGCATCAAATGTGAGTAAATATGAGTTATGGAGTCAACAACATGGCCTGAAGTTGAGTGGTAAAAATTATTGTAGCTCTTTGACGTAGTCAAGGGAGACTTTGTAGGAGATGGGACAAAGAATGGCTTATTGAAGGTTGGATACGGTTGGGTAACCAAAATGGAGAGAGGACATTATTTCAGAAACAGTTAGTGACAAAGAAGATAGCTTGGTCAAGAGAGGCACAAGATCAGTGAGTGGACAAGGACTGCACTGGAATTAGTGCCACAATATCAGGTTAGAGTCTGACTAGGAAGCATTTTGATGCCCAGCAGAGTCCAAGCTTTTCCCCTATAGGCAGTGGACTCTTTTGGTATGAGTCTCTACTCTGCCTATTTGAGGGACCTTGTTACATTACTTCACTTCTCTAGGCCTTCATTTCTCATCTATAAATGAAGATACTAATAATGCTGACTGCATAGTGTGTTCATAAGAATTCATTAATTTATCTTAAGTGCTTATAACAGTGCCTGTCTAAGTGCTTAAGAACTGTTACCCATTCTTCAGAAGTAGGGATTGGAGAAGATTGTGTTCATTGTTATTATGTATGTTAAGAAGTTGCCAGCCTGCCAGCCTACTGATTGCAGTAATTTTCAGGCAACTTATTTATAGTATTATGTTATAATTCATTCAACAAACATTTTTGGCAAATTTTGGCCCATGCCAAAAAACGACAACAATAACAAGAGAAAAGCGCTGTAGGTAGTTACACAGCTTTCTCTCCAGAATCCTTCTGATTTTGAATTTTCAGTTCTAATTGCTGTGAAGTGATACTCTTTGTTCTCAAACCCAGCAGGGCAGGATCAGTTACTACTCTGTCCTTGTGAGCTGTTCTGGTAGCTCCAAAGAAAAGGAAAAAGCAGTTGAACTCATTGTGTTTTACTTAACCTCTATGTGCATCTATTTCATCATCTGTAAAATAAGGATAGTATTAGTTCCACTTTATAAGAGTATTGTTGAAGACTAGATGAATTTATAAATATAGAAGCAATTTTAACAATGCTGACATTTATTGAACATTCAATACGTGTTAGCTATTGTTATCCTATTAGGTGGAGCACACGAAATATGAGTCTGTCCATTACAACCTGAATTCAGGTCTGGACTGGCCTTCACTCAAGTTTCTAGCCTCTCCTTTTCTGCTTGTGGGAGTTTAAACTCCCACAAAGCGTTTTTCCTTTGCAAACTCCTTCCTGATTTCCTCCCCAACTTACCCCCAAGTAAGTTGGGTGATCCTGTTTTATGTCATTGTAGGACTATATAGCAGCATTTACACTGTTGTTGAACTAATCTGCTTTATTGTTATTGCTTGTTTAACTGTGTTTCTTCCTTTAAATTTATAAGCTAGGTAAAGGGAGAGACCAGCTCTTTCTTAGTCACCATTGTATTCCCAGTTCCGTGCACAAAATATATACTTTATGAATATTTGTAAATGAACAAAGCTTCAACTTAATGAAGCTTAAACATGATTATAGAGGCTTTTGTCATTTGGCCATTTTTTTCTGTAGCATCTGACTTTTCTTTAGCCCGATGTTCTTTTTTCTCTTATTCCTAAATAGGGGAGGAATGCTCAGAATTTATCTAATAGGCACCAAGTCCAAGCAGTAGTTGGAAGACTTTCTTTTGGAAGTAGAACATCTATTAAAGCTTATGTGTAAAGTCAACTATCCATATAATTACTTGATTTTAGCTTAATTTTGTTGTGGGGCGCACCGAAAGAGAGACCACAAATTCCAAAACTGCAAGCCAATTTGGAGTCTTTATTAGCTAGCCGGCAACTGCCTCAGAAATCCCAAGAAGGAGGATTCAGAGAGCAGCATCGTGGGGCTTGCAGGGTGGGCTTATAAAGGCTGAAATCTCAAGCTTATTCACAGAAGCAGAGAAGTTGCGTTAGTTTCACAGACCCACATCCTGGTTTTGCAGCTGTAAGCAATCAAGCTTATCTACAGAAGCAAAGAGTGCTATTAACTTTTGCAAAAACAGGTTTGTGTGGTTCCCACATCCTGGCCCCATTACCGGATGTTCTTCATGGGCCAGGGGTGGGATTTTCCACTCAGCGGGGGTCTAGCTCCTGATCCCTTACAATTTCATCTAATTTATAGACTAAATACCAAGAGCTGATCCCATTTATGCATGTAGTTGCAAAATATTCAACACAAAATAACAAAAATCTTAAGATTATAAGTCCTCCACCAAAAGACCATTCTAGTTTATCCTACTAACAGCAGTAAAGGAAGTTGTTTTTTTTTAAACTTTTTTGAGTAGGTAATGTATGTACATGATACAAATTTTGGAAGGTGCAATGGTATAGAGTTAAAAGTAAAAAAGTCTCCTAACCCTGTCCCCCAACCACTCAGATACCCTCCCAGAGGCAACTGTTATTGTCAATTTCTAATGTATCATTCTTTACATGTATATATAAACATTCAAATATATGTATATGTATATCTATAACTATGTCTGTATTACCCCCACTCCCTAACACAAATGGTAGGTACTACACAGGTTGTTTTATTCTTAGCTTGTTATCAATTAGCATTGTTCTTTGCTGATCACTCCATATTAGTACATATATAAAGAGTTGCCTAATTTTTTAGAAAAATTATGTATTTTTAATTAGAGACATTGTGGATTTATAGAAAAATCATGTAAAAGCTACAGCATTCCCATACATGCCCTGTTTTGAAACTTTGTGTTAGTGTGGTACCTTTGTTAAAATTGAAGAAAGAATTTTAAATTGTATTATTAACTATAGCCCATAGTTTACATTAGGTGTATTTTCCCCATGTTCCACCCTTTTATGAACATCTTGTATTAGTGTGGTACATTTGTTATAATTCATGAGAGAACATTTTTATACTTGTACTTTTAACTATAGTTCATCGTAACCACAAGGGTTCAGTGTGTTATACAGCCTTATGTTTTATCTTTTACTTTTTAGTCTTGTAACATATATACAAACCAAAATATCCTCTTTTAATCTCATTCACATATATATTTCAATGCCGTTAATTGTACTCATAATAATGTGCTACCATCACCACCATCCATATCCAAAACTTTGCAATCAACATAAATAGAAATTCTGTACAAATTAAACATTAATTCCTCATTCCCACACCAAACCAGCCCCTGGTAACCTATATTCTAGATCCTAATTCCATGAGTTTGCTTATTCTAATTATTATCTAATTATTTCATATCCATGAGATTATACAATATTTGTCCTTTTGTGTCTGGCTTGTGTCATTCAATAAAATGCCCTCAAAGTTCATCCATGTTGTAGCATGTATCTGTCAGAACTTCATTCCTTTTTATGGCTGAATAATATCCATTTATGTATATACCACATTTTGCTTATCTCTGCATCACTTGATGGACACTTGGATTGTTTCCATCTTTTGGCAATGGTGAATAATGCCACTGTGAACATCAGTGTAAAAGTATCTGAGTCCCTGCTTTCAATTTTTTGGGATATATACCTGGGTCATATAGTGCTGGCTCATATAGTAGCTCTGTACTTAACTTTCTGAGGAAATGTCAAACTATCTTCTGCAGTGCTTGCACCATTATACATTTCTACCAGCAATGAATGAGTGTCCCTATTTCTCTACATCTTCTCCAAAACAGGTATAATTTTTTTTTAATAGTAGGCATTCTAGTAGGGGTGAATTATATCTCATTGTGGTTCTGATTTGCATTTCTCTGATGGATAGTGATGTTGCGCACCATTTCATGGCTTTTTAGCCATTTGTATATCATCCTCTTTGGAGAAATACCTATTCAAGTATTTTGCACATTTTAAAAATTGGGCTGTTTGTGTCTTTATTGTTGAGTTGTAGGATTTCTTTATACATTCTGGATATTAAACCATTATCAGATATATAGTTTCCAAATATTTCCTCTTATTGGATAGGTTGTCTTTTCATGTTTGTGATACAGTCTTTTGATGTGCAAAAGTTTTCAGTTTTGTTGAGGACCCATTTATCTATTTTTGTTTTCATTGCTTTTTTTACTTTGGGTGTAGAGTCTAAGAAACCATTGCTTAACATAAGATCCTGAACATGCTTCCCTATATTTTCTTCTAGGAATTTTATAGTCCTGGTCCTTATTGTAGGTCTTTGATCCATTTTAAGTTAATTCTTGTGTGTGATGAGAGGTTCTTTTGTGTATCAGTATCTGGTTCTCCCAGAACCATCTGTTGAAGAGACTATCTTTCCCAACTCAGTGGTCTTGGCAGCCTTGTCAAAAATCAGTTAGCTTCAAATGAAGTCAAGAAGATATCTTGTAGGTTACCCTTATGGAAGCTTCAGCTTGCCATGGTATGCCAAGCCCCAACCAATAATATTACTCAAAACCCTAAAGAATACCCAGGCCTATATCTGG
This sequence comes from Myrmecophaga tridactyla, assembly GCA_004026745.1. Lineage (NCBI taxonomy): Eukaryota > Metazoa > Chordata > Mammalia > Pilosa > Myrmecophagidae > Myrmecophaga > Myrmecophaga tridactyla. The sequence goes on along the minus strand of PVIY010041707.1, from coordinate 8,356 downwards.
GACTCTTTGAATTTTCACTTATTAAGTTTATTTTTCAGAAACTTAAAACCTCCAGATTGAGCCTATGCTAGGTAAGCACAGAAACTCAGAGGTACTGGTCTCTCCAAGAACATCATCCAATTGTATTTCCCTATCCCATGATGTAAATACCCTTTTTCAACATGAAGAAGTTAGAATGGTCATTGCCTAAATATCCCTGAAGATTGAGAAAATGATCAAATGAAAGGGGGGAGTTATAAGAGAGAATAAGTTTTAACAATTGGAGCAGTTAGAAGGAAACACCTGAAACTGTGGAACTGAAACCCATACCATCCTTGGAAATTTCCTCTATTACTACTTGTTAAACTGTACTTCAAAATTTATTACTTTTCTGCATATATGTTTTATTTCACAATAAAAAAGTTTAGAAAATAAATAACATAAATTTTAAAAAAATCAATTAACCATAGATAGGAAGGTCTGTTTCTGAACTCTCATTTGATTACATTGGTCGTTATATCTATTCTTGTGCCTGCTTTTTTGACCAGTGTAGCTTTGTAATATGCCTTAAAGTCAAGAAGTGTAAGTCTTTCAGTTGTGGTCTTCTTCAAGATGTTTTTGGCTATTCAAGCCCTCTCACCATTCCAGATACATTTAATAATTGGCTTTTCCAATTCTGCAGAGTAGTCTATTGGAATTTTAATTAGTAGTGCATTGAATGTGTAAATCATTTTGGGTAGAATTGACATCTCTATGATATTTAGCCTTTCAATCCATGAACACAGAATGTCCTTCCATTTATTTAGGTCTCCTTTGTTTTCTTTTAGCAGTGTTTTGTAGTTTTCTGTGTACAAGTCTTTGCATCCTTGGTTAAATTTATTTCTAGATACTTAATTCTTTTAGGGGCTATTGTAAATGGAATTTTTTTTTCTTTATTTCCTCCTTTGCTAACTCATTACTAGTGTATAGAAACATTACTGGTTTTGCCTGTTGATCTTGTATGCTGCCACTTTGCTGAGTTGGTTTATTAGCTCTAAGAACTTTGTTGTAGATTTTTGAGGACTTTCTATAAATAAGATCATGTTTTCTCCAATTAGTGAAACTTTACTGTTTCCTTTCCAATCTAGATTCCTTTTATTTCTTTTTGTCGCCTAAATTTTCTTGCCTGAACTTCCAATACAGTGTTGAATAACAGCAGTAACAGAGGGCATCCTTGTTTCATCTCTTAGGGAAGACACTTTCAGTCTCTCACCCCTGAATATGTTGTTAGCTTGAGTTTTTCATATATACCTTTTACCTTGTTGAGGAAGTTTTCTTCTATTCCTACTTTTTGAAGAGTTTTTTTTATCAAGAAAGTATAGTGGAATTTGTGAAATGCCTTTTCTGTGTAAATAGAGATGATCGAGTAGTTTTTCCCTTCATTTTGTTAATGTTTTGTATTACATTAATTGCCACTCTTGCATACCTGGGATAATCACCCACAGGATCATGGTGAATAATTCTTTTACTGTGTTTTTGTATACAATTTCCAAGTATTTTTGTTGAGGATTTTTGCATCTGTATTCATGAGAGAAATTGGTCTATACTTTTCTTTTATTGTAGTATCTTTATCCAGCTTTGGTATTAAGGTGATCTTGGACTCATAGAGTTATATAGTGTTCCCTCCTCTTACATTTTTTTGGAACAATTTGAGCAGGATAGGATTTAATTCTTCTTGGATGGTTTGGTAGAATTCACCTGTGTAATATCTGATCCTGGGCTTTTCTTTGATGGGAGGTTTTTGATGACTGATTCAATCACTTATAATTGGTCTGTTGAGATCTTCTATTTCTTCTAGAGTCAATATAGGTTGATCATATCTTTAGAAATTTGTCCATTTCATCTATGTTGTCTAATTTATTTGTATGTAGTTGAACATAGTATCCTCTTAATGATCCTTTTTATTTCTGTAGGATCAGTAGTAATGTCCTCACTCTCTAATTTCTGATTTTATTTGTGTCTTCTCTCTGTTTCTTTGTCAGTTTAGCTAAGGCTCTGTCAGTTTTATTAACCTTTTCAAGGAACCAGTTTGTGTTATTTTTAATACTTGCTTTTTTTTAAGATTTTAAATTCTTTATTCTTTAATGCAGTATATGATTACATTAATTTTTTCATCATATAGCTGTGCATTTATCACAATCAACTTTTTTCTTTTTCTTTTTTTTTTTGTGAAAAGTAACATGTACAAAAAGCAATAAATTTCAAAGCACCCCACAACAATTAGTTGTAGAACGGATTTCAGAGTTTGGTATGGGTTACAATTCCACAATTTTAGGTTTTTACTTCTAGCTACTCTAAGATGCTGGGGACTAAAAGAAATATCAATGTAATGATTCAGTAACCGTACGTGATTGTTAAACCCTACCATGTCTCTATAACTCCACCATCACCTGACCTTTCACTCTTTAGGGGTATTTGGGCTATGCCCAGTCTAGCTTTTCCGTGGTGGAAAGGGCTATCAATAATATGGGATGGGAGATAGAACTAGTTAATGTTCTGGAGGGACTGGTGTCTCAGCATTTCAGCATTTATCTGGTCCAAGGACCCATCTGAGGTTGTAGGTTTCTGGAAGGTTGCCCTAGTGCATGGAAACATATGTATTTGGTTTTGGTTGGGGTTTGGCAAGTTATGATAGGTAGCAATGTCTAATTGAAGCTTTTGTAAGAGTGACCTCCAGGGTAGCCTCTCAACTCTATCTGAACTCTCTCAACTGCTGATACTTTATTAGTTACATTTCTTTTCCCCCTTCTGGTCAGGATGGCATTGTTGATCCCACAGTGCCAGGGCCAAGTTCATCCCTGAGAGTCATCTCCTACACCGCCAGGGAAACTTTCACTCCTAGATGTCTTGTCCCACGTAGTGGGAAGGGCAATGATTTCACTTACAGAGATGGGCTTAGAGTGAGTGAGGCCACATCTGAGCAACAAAAGAGGTCCTCCAGGATTCCCTAATGGTAAAGTTTAATAGTTCCATATTTTTTCTCCCGTCCCTCAAGGTCTTCTTTTTTTAAAATGTAGAATTTAGAGCTAAAAATTTCCCCTTCAGCACTGCCTTTGCTGCATCCCTTAAGTTTTGATATATCGTTTTTTTCTTATTTTCATTCCTCTCAAGATGTATTTTTTTATTTTCTGTTCTTTTTAATTGTCAAAAAATATGTACAAAAAAACCCCCAATAAATTTCAAAGCACACTGTAACAATTAGTTATAGAACAGATTTCAGAGTTCAGTATGGGTTACAGCTCCACAATTTTAGGTTTTTCATTGTAGTTGCTCCAAAATACTGTAGACTAAAAGAAATATCAGTATAATGATTTAGCACATTCCTCTCAAGATATTTCTTGATTATTTTTCTTGTAATTTCTTCTTTGACCCACTGATTGCCTAAGAATGTGTAATGTATCTTCCATGTATATTAAATTTTCCAGTTCTCTGCCTGTTATTAATTTTTAGCTTCATTCTGTTGTGGTCAGAGAAGATGTTCTGTATAATTTCATTCAATTCAAACTTATTGAAATTTGTTTTTTGACCCAAAATGTGGTCTGTCCTGGAGAATGATCTATATACACTTGAGAAGACCCTATATCCTGCTGTTTGGGGTGCAGTGTATGTGGGTTAGGTCTAGTTCATTTATCATTTATCAAATGTGTTTCTTCTGAAGTTTTAATTTGTTCCCTTTACTCAGCCACATTTGTTTCTTACTATGGTTTGTTATATTTTGCTGATGTCTGGGTATCTGATTTTGTTTACGAGTTAACTGTGATGGTCAGTTTTTCCCTCTTGTCTCCAGTTTTATTATTGATTGACTTTGTGTTGAGGCTCTTCTTTGACACTTGGTCCAACTTATTATAGGCCTTTTTAGAGTAGCCTGTGTTTAACTGTGAAGATTTTCTTAGTTCTTCATCTTATTATTGTCCTGAACATGCAGACAATTTTTATGATTTTGTGCTTTTTGTGCAGCTATTTCACTTACAGGAGAAAGCTTCCTCTCCTCTGCCCTTCTCTAGGAATCTTGATCTGTTCTTTTTTTTTTTTTTTTTTTTTTTTTTTTTTTTTTTTTTTTTTTTTTTTTTTTTTTTTTTTTTTTTTTTTTTTGCATATAGGTTTTCTCTCTGAATTCTATGATTTGTTTAAATTCTCCCCCTTACTCAGTAACCCCTTTTCCTTACACTTTTTTATTTCTGGGATCCTCCTTACAAGAGTTCATTTTGAACCACTCCCACCGCCCCTTTTTTTCTGGGAGATTTTTCTGCCTCTAGTTTCTTCCCCTTTATGGTATCCCACCCCAGGGAGTCAGATGAAGTTACTCCAGAATCCGTTTTGCATTTAAGTGGTCTAGCCAACAGGAACTGCATTTGGTAAGCATGCCTCTTGTCAACAATTCTACTGCAGTATCTCTCTCTATCTTTATCTCTATCATCTATCTGTCTGTCTATCTGTCTGTCTGTCTGTCTAACCTATCTATCCTAGGTACCCTTTATATGTGGCAGGGCTTAACAATTTGTCTTCTGCCTTGGGTCTCTGTGGATTTGAGTGCATGGGGTTGGATGTGCATGGGGTTGTATCTTGCTGCTCTGAGTGGCTCTAACGTCTTTGTCCATGACAGGAGGGATCCAGACCATGCCCTATCTACAAGACTCCCAAGTTGTATGGCACCCAGTCAGGGGAAGTGGGAAGGACCAGTAGGTCTGGATGGAAATTTCCTACCTGCTTCTGTGGGTTATTTTCTTTTTCTTCAATTCAGTGTTTGCTAGTCCTTCTCCAGTCTCTAATGTCCTCCAAAGTTCTAAGAAAGTGGAAATTGTCCTTTTATTAGCTGATTCTGAGGCAAGACTTTTCCAGGATATGTTTTATGTCAAATGTTGAATATTTTAATGGCTGCATTATAATCCTCTTATTGGATATACCATAACTTAATCATCCACTATTGGTGTACATTTATTATGTTTACAGTCTTTTACTATTACAAATGTCAAATATGTACCTTATAAATAAGTTTATACTTAAAGAGGAAGAATTTATGGGTCAACAAGTATGTACACTTGTAATTTGGGTGAAAAGTTTTTAAATGGACTCCATAATAGTTGGGCCATTCTGTAATTCCATCAGAAATATATAAGGGTGCCTGACTCTCCACAGTGTATTAACAGACTTTTGAGATTTGAGAGGGAAAATGTTACATTAGTGTAGCTTTAATGTGTTTTTCTCAAATTTGAGTATATTTCCATTATATATGAGTCATTTGTATTTCTTTTTTCTGTGAACCTTTTATATATATTTTGTCCATTTTTTAAATGGATTATTGATCTCTTCTCAATTTCTAAGAACTTTTTACATATGAGGGAAAATGTTCCTTTGTGATGTGAGTTGCAAGTTTACCAGTTTGCCATGTGTTTTTTGACTTTATCGTTTTCTTTACTTCTTTTGAATGTGGCATTTAAACAAACGAAGACAGTTAACAAATTTCAATTTGTACCTTCTTTGTTTTTTATTTTTGCTTAGGAACCTGGCTGCTGTATCTGCCATGTACCTGGAGCATTAGCTTGGCAGCTGAACCGGGTTGTTTTCCAGACTGGTACATGTTATCCCTCTTTGGTACTGGAGCTGTTCTGATGCGTGGAGCAGGCTGTACTATTAATGACATGTGGGACCGGGACTATGATAAAAAGGTAGTTTCTTCCTGTAAAGAAACAGAGAGCCACCTCTCCATTCTGCAGTGTAACAAGGTGGCATCACTTTTGAATGCCACATAAACCAAAAGATTATTTAATATCTTCATTGAAATCCAACATAAGCAGTGTTGGTATCAGTTGAATGGCTGGTGTTATAAAGTGCAATAAAATCTTATCTCAACATAAGAATGGCCATTGGATCCTCTTAATTCATTTTTACTCAACTGAGTAAAATTTACTCATTGAGAAAAATGAATTAAGAATTTGGAGGGTAAGAATATTAGGAGTGAAAGTGAAAAATCCATCCCGAACCTGTGAGTGTTGAAAAGAACTGTTATCCCTTCCCTTGGAATATATTTTTGGAGCCATAACTATTCTTAGTAAATCAAACCTTAATTTAAATTAACCAAGGCAGCCTTAATAGCATTTACTATATTGTGTCTTTAAAGAGCAATATTTTATTCTTTATGTTTTCCTTAGAAAATTAGTACATACTTATTCAAAAAATTCACACAGTTCAGAAATGTAGAAGATCGTAAATGAATCCCCCTAATACCCTTCCTCAAACCCCCTAATTTCATTTAGCAGTTTGATGTGTTATATTCCTCTGAATTATTTTCTTTTTATGCTAATGCATATGTTTAATTATTTCTTTGTTCCTTAAGAAATAGTTATGTTTTCAAGGGAGGGGGCCATCTTTTCCCCCTTTATCCTAGTACCAGTGCCATAACAAGCACAAGATCATTAAATGCTTGAGTAAATAGTCAAGTTATACTCTTGTGAAGCTTATGTAGGTAATAGAGAAGCTTAGCCTGTCTACAGGTATGCCTAAGAGTTACTTCTAGAGGAACTCTTTTTTTCGCTCAGATGTGACCTCACTCTCTCTAAGCCCAGCTCTGTAAGTGAAATAATTGCCCTCCCCACTCCATGGGACATGATATCCAGTCTCCCTGGCGGTGTGGGAGATGACTCCTAGGGATGAGTCCAGCCCCTGGCACTGTGGGATCAACAATTTCATCCTAGGGGGGGAAAGAAGTATAACTAGTAAAATATCAGTGGCTGAGAGAGTTCAGATGAAGTTGAGAGGCTACTTTGGAGGTTGCTCTTACACAAGCTTCAGTTAGACATTGTGATTGGTTAAACAAAGTATAAACTATCTATACCATGGAAAGCTACTCAGTAATATAAAGGAATGAACTATTGATAAACATAGCATCCTGGGTCAATCTCCAGAGAATTATGCTGAGAGAAAAAAGCTGAATGCAAAAAAGTTAATACTGTTATGTTTCCATTTATATAACATTCTTGTATGACAAAATTAGAGAAATGGAAAACAGATTAGTTGCCAGGAGTTAAGGAAGGGATGGAAGTAGGAGATAAGTAGATGTGGCTGTGAAAGGGCAGCATGTAGGATGCTTGTGGTGGTGAAAATGTTCTATATCTTAATGATATTAGTGTCAAAGTCTTGGTTGTTGTTTTGTATTACAATTTTGCAACATATTACTAATGAGGGAAATTGGGTAAAGGTTACATAGGATCTCTGTATTATTTCTTATAACTGCATGTGAATTTACAATTATCTCAAAAGAAAGAATTTAATTAGAAAAAGTAATTACGCATCATAAACAGACCAGTATTATGTCTATAATGTAGTATAATATATTCAAGCCAACCAACTTTTTCCTTTTTTTAATGAATAAAGTATTACCTGTTTGGTGCCCCTCTAAGTGATTTTCTCCATAAATAAAAGAGAACTAATTAGATACTTTAAATCTTCTTCATGTATTTTTCCATGATTAGAAGAATCTAAATTCTATACTGACATAGAATGAATTATGAATGAGTGTTTTATACCACTGAGATGGTTTTGCTAACATGAATTTTTAAATATTATATGCATCTCTTTTAAAAGATGAATTTAAAATCTTGGCCAATTTATAATGCTTACCTCACAGTTTCTTAAAGGTTTATATTATTAAGGACATATTTATGGCTCAGGGTTTTACTTGATACATTACATGGTAATTCCTAATGCATTAGTAAGTTAGTAATAATTTATTAATAGTAATAAATTAGTAAAATGGTAACATTAAATGATGAGTGAATTGCAGTTAGTGTATATGGGTTGTGTGTTTTGTTGATGTTCCGTATAATCTAGCCATTTGATCAACTGATAAGCATTAGGTCCAAAAACACTGAAATAATCTCGACACTCAACTATTAATGATTTGGTTTTGTAAACTGTGAGTATGCTGGTTTCATAGAATGTGTTTTATCATGTTGTTTTAGTTTTTTAACAGAGTGCTTGTTTATTTTTAAGCTTTCAAATTTAGCTAGGTAAATTTACCACAGAGGCAGTGTAATTTTTTTTTTTTTTTTAGTTCTAGGAGTTTATTTTTAGATTTTTTTTTATAATTAAAAAAATTTTTTTTTAATACCAAAAAACACCAAACTAACGCAAACATTCTTCACCTTTGATCATTCTGTTCTACATATATAATCAGTAATTCACAATATCATCACATAGTTTCATATTCATCAGCATGATAATTTCTTGGAACATTTACATCTATTCAGAAAAAGAAATAAAACAAAAACAGAAAAATAAATTTATACATACCATCCCCCTTACCCCTCCCTTTCATTGATCACTAGCATTTCAAACTAAA
>PVIY010041706.1:0-21473 GCA_004026745.1 Myrmecophaga tridactyla | reverse complement strand
GGGGGGGGCCTCCTCCCACTCTCGGTCCACATCCGGGGTGCTGCCCGCTTCCATGCACTTGGTGGCAGTTGTGTGTCGGGTGCCATCTGAGTGGCTGGGAGCGTTCGCTGCTTCGATGGGATGGATAGGTCGAGACTACAGCCCCCTCTGCAGCCGCAGCTCCGGGCGTGGTCCTCCCGCTCTCCCGGCCGCACCCCCCCGCCCTCCTCCCGGGAGCCGGGTTATCTCCCCGTGCAGGGCGCCAGCAAGCTGAGTGTCAAGAGTTGAAGGGACTGGCATTCGTTCATTCCAGGAGTAGTTGTTGCACGCCCAGTGTGAGCGAGGCTCTGTCCCAGCTGGGCACCCGGGGGACCCTGACCCCGTGGAGCCAGCATTCCAGAGGGCGCACCCAGGGCCAGCAGGGTCCAGACCAGGTCTCGGCTCCTGCACACACGCACACTCACATGCCAGCCCCACAGGCGCGGCACACACGCACACTCACACGCCAGCCCCACAGGCGCGGCACACACGCACACTCACACGCCAGCCCCACAGGCGCAGCACACACGCACACTCACACGCCAGCCCCACAGGCGCTGCACAAATGCACACTACACACAACACACACATGCACTCAACATGTACATATACTACACATGTATGCACACACATACACTACACATACGTGCTCACACTGCACACATGCACACACGCTCATACACTACATATATGCACTCACACTGCACACGTGCACACACTCATACTCTACATATATGCACTCACACACTGCACACATGCACACATGCTGACACACTACACAATGCACTCACACATGCCTGTACACTACACACATATGCACTCACATATTACACACATACACATGAACACATCCTCATTTGCACTATAGAGATGTGCTCACACATTGCACACATGCACTCAAATATGCTCCCATACACTACAGCACTACACACATCATGCACACACACTCACATACTGCACACATGCATACACGTACTCAAATGAACATTCTCACATGCACACATAGACACACTCACACACAATACACACACTATACACATATACTACACACCCACAGTGGCAAACACGTACATGCATACACACTCACAGACAGAACACACCCAGATTGTCACACACTTATACTCCACACACTACAGTCACTCCACCCCCCATGCTACACACACATGTTCAAGCACTACACACATGCGTGCACACTCATGTGCACACAGAGACACAATTCTCTCTCCCTCTGAATGTAGTTCCAACTGAATTTGAGTTGTAGAGATGGGCCTGCTGCTAAGGGGAATAAGAAAAAGGTGGCTGCTGTGTCTGCTCTTTGGAAGCTCCATCTGGAGAATAAAACAGGAAAAACTCACTGGGAGCAGTGTCCAGGGTTCCAGAGGAGAAGGGGTGTCTCTCTGGGCTGAGGAAGGGGGCTCCTGGGAGCCCTCCATGTCAGAGATCACTGGGCAGGTGCTGGCCCCAGTTCCGGCAGCCAGAGCCCTGGCCTTGCCTCGGGCACTTGCCGATGTTTGCAGGAGTGATTCTGCGCCTCCAGCACATGGTCCCAGAGCCCTGCAGGGACCGCCACTGAGGCTGCCTGAGGGCTGGCGCCCCTGCCACATTGGCAGGTATGGCCTACCGAGCTCCACTGACCCCCAGAAACTGTCCAGGGCCCTTGGAGCTTGGACCTATTGGTGCACTGGGCTGGCCTGTGGCGTAAGAGCCCCTTGAGGCCTGCCCTGTGGCACAGGGCCCGACCATCTGCATCCCTCTCACTCACCCCATGTCCATGGGCTGTGTGCTGAGCTCCATGTGCAGCACCAAAGGAGGCCCACGGCCTCCAGAGGCAGCCCTGGCACCTGCGGTCAGCTGCTTAGTGGAGAGGAGGCTTGTGGACGAATCTTGGTCATGGAAGTCCGTGGGTTCCGCCCTGAGTCTCAGAACTGACACAGGCTTCAGGGTCAGACCCTCGGACGTCCCTATCACCAGCTCTGCGACCTTAGACAGTGGGCCTCTGCGTCCTCCTCTGTAAGTGTGGTGCATGGCAGTGATGATTCCCAGTTAACACATCTAACAAATGTCAGCGAGCCCTCAGCACAGGGCATGCCTGGCTGTAAGATGCTAGGTGACTGCTCAAATGGGGATTCGGTATGTGCCCCCCACATGCTGTGTTCTCGGGGGAGTGTCTCCGTGCTGACTCTGCTCCCCCCAGCAGAACACTTGCTCTAATGTATAGAAACCTTCCCATCTACCCGTCTGCCTCCACACCCCAGAGAGACGGTGGCATTTCTGAGTGTATTTAGGACAATACAGGGGCACAGTACACACTCAGTGAAGGGGGAGGGATAAAGGTTGAGGGGCTGGCTGGAGAATGGAGGGTAGATGAAAGGAGGGATTGGTGGGTAAAAAGGTTGGGAGGATGAATGGATGCACAATGGGCAGAGGGAGAAATTGAAATGGACAAAGAGAGGGAGAGAGGGATGGATAGAAGGTGGCTAGATAAGTGGATGGATGAATAGAAATGTAAATGGATGGATGGAAGGATAGAAGGATGTGGGTGATTACAGGAGTGGGTGGGTGGATGGAGAGTTGAAGAGGTGGATGAGTAAGTGGATGGGAATGGATAAATGGCTAGTTAACAGCATGCATAGATGTTGAGGTATGAGTGAGTTGAGAGGTGGTGTGTGGGAGGGAGGGATGTGTGGTTTGATGAATGAATGGCTGATGGATGAGTAGTGCATGGATGAAAGAGTGAGTAGGTGATGGATCCAGAGGAAAATTAGAGACCCCTCACTGTTTAGGATGTCTCCAACAAAAATCCCCCAAGGGCACAGTGGGTAGGAAAATAGCCTTGGGGCTGCCTTTGTGTGAGATGAAGACATAGTTAGCTCTTTCTCTAGTTGTCCTGAATTGGTCTCTTCCTGATATCCCAAAACAGCGTGATAAAAATTAGCTTCTGAGTTAGCCTCTTGTTTACTCCTAATTTAGAAGACCTAAAAATTGAGCTCTCGTTATGTCCCAACATCCACATACGTGATTCCCTATCATTGTCGCAGCTGGGAGGGAGGGCTACCATTGCCCATTTCACAGACCAGGAAACCGAGGCTCAGACCCATGAGGAAGCATGCCAAGTATACGAAGGGCCTGAATTTTCCTGTCCAGGCTCCCAGTTCTCATCAGTTCTGTGTTTTGGCCAACTTCTGTCCTGTAAAGCCCTTGACTTTGGGTCCAGTTAAACTGGGCATGCTGATAGAGCTGGTGGCGTCCACAAAGCAAACTGGGTAGAGCTCAGCAGAGCCCCCTCTCATCAGACTGGGGGTGGAGGGCATTTTTAAGCCCTTATGTGACTCTGTAGTCAGAATGTGTCTGACCCAGCCTTTTGCCCATGGCCTCTGGGTCCCCGTGGCCTGAACTCCAAACCCAGGATTTCATGTCCCAAAGAACCTTTGGTTGGAGCCACTTAATTACTTTTGCACTTGCAAATTCTCTCAAGTGCGATGATCCATTTTCTGGCCTCTGAGGGCTTTTCAGAAAGGTGGTTGTTTATTTTTACCAGCAACTCAGCTCCGGAGCCCTCTCCAGGGCAGTGCCCTTACATGTCCACCTGGCCACTAACCCCGATTGTCCCCAGGGCTTGCCTGGTGGCTGCAGAGTCACAGCTGATGCCTGGCTAGACACAAGTGCTCCACGACACAACATCGGCTGATGCAGCAGAGCCCAGGCCTATGGGTGGGCACCCGCCCCTGAGCTCCCTGCGCCCTCCCCTCTCTGTCACCACGCTCTCCATGCAGGCTTGTCGTCAGTCAGCCTCCGGGAGTAGAGAGAGAAGGGGGTTTTATTTTCACATTGAAAGCCGCTGTCTCTCATGAAAGGAGAAGCAGGCAGCCATCGAGAGTCACGGTGAAGTGTCAGTGTCTCCACGACTGAATGGCTCCATCTTCCATTTTGGCCTTATTTCATCAAGGTCCTGTAGCCCAGTCCCCAATTTCCAAGCTCTCGGGCCTGGTCTCGGTCCTGTCCTCGGTGGTGCAGGAGGCAGGCTGCTCGCAGAGACTGGGAGGCCCGAGTCCTCCTCTGGCGGCAGGTAAGGAGCCCAGCCTGGCGCACCCTGCCCCCAGGCCGCAGCCTGTGTGCGGGCAAGGAGATGGCCGGGTCCCCGCCGCCATCCCCTTTGCAGGGTGGGTGCTCTCGGAGGGCCCATCCTGCGCTGATGCCGGCGCCAAGGAAGCTCAGCGTGCCCTTGTGGGATTTTGTCACTGCTGGTTGGAAATGAATGTCCTCCAGGCCTGGGGACAGCCGGTGGAGAGGGGCCCGGAAAGGACAGGCCCCCCTAGCCCAGCCCCACAGAGCAGCTCCCGCCGGCTGTGGCCCGCCCGGCTTCCTCCCTGCGGGTGCAGTGCTGAGGGTCTCCACTGGCCTCCATGGGCTTTTCCCCGTCATTGGCCGTCCTGTTTTGTGAGCGGGGCAGGCAGGGAGGTGTGGCGGAAGGAGGGAGGACGCTGGAGACAGACAGACGCCCCATGTTCACACGTCAGCCTGTGCCACGCATGAAGCAGGAGCTCAGGCAAACTCCCGTCACCCCCGAGCCTCGGTTTCCTGATCTGGGAATTGGTGTGAGCCCCCTGCCCGCGAGGTGGCAGAAGCAGGAAAGCCTGGAAAGCCCCCAGCTCGCCTGACCCACAAGCGACTCCACGGCTGGCTTGGAAGTTACACCTGCTAAGGGAGAGCGTGTCCTCCAGGAGGCCGCTGGCTGCTCCTGCAGCTGTTCAACTCTTTCTTCGAGCCGGGTCCGGCTAGAGGCTCAATCAGCCGTGGCTTCCCATCCTGATTGTGATTTTAAGGACTATTTAGTGCACTAGGGCCTCAGGGCTCCAGGCCAGGGCTCTGCAGGGGTGCGGGGGGCCACTGTCAGCTTGGCCCTTGGCCGTCACTCGTAATGCTGACCTTTCCTCTGATTATTTTCCATTTTCAAGCCTAGCTGAAAAGTGGGGAACCGTGACGCGTGAACGAAGAATGAATGTCTTGTTCCCTTTACACATGGCTTTTCCCTTCCAGCAGCGAGGCGGTCAGACGGCGAGGATGGCAGTTTCGACCTGGACAACCGGAAGGTACTGGCCAGGGGACGGGCCTCCGGGATAGGCAGCTGTGGCCCAGAAGGGACCCTGGTCCAGCAGGAACTTTTCCAGTGAGGGACCTCATCTCCTGCCTTCTGTTCCTCAGGGGGCCTCTGGGGCCGGGAGGACGAGGAGTGAACTGAGTAGGCAGTTTACCCGCCTTCTGCTGACATCTGGAATTAGATCATCTGCCCTCTAAGTGCTGGTTACGTGCCAGGCACCCAGGCTAGGCGGTTAAGGCCTGAAATGAAAGTGTAGGAAAGTGGAGTGTGTTCTTTGGGCTGAATGTTCTAGAACAGGCCTGTTCAAACGTTTTCCATAAAAGGCCAGGGGTCACTATTTTAGGCTTTGTGGGTGGTCCCGTGTGCGGCAGCCCCTCACCCCTGGGAAAGCAGCCTCGGCCACGAGCGGATGACCGGACCTGGCTTTAGGTGAGGCGTGTGCCCGTCAAGCTTTGTCTGCCAAGGCTGCTGCGGGCAGGAAGTGTCCCGGGGCCCCTGGTGGCCCAGCCTGCTCTAGAGCAAGCCCCTTGGCCTGGCCTTTAAGGGGAGCAGGACTGCGTGTGCTCAGAGAGCCCCTGGCTGACTTGAGCAGCCTTGGCTCCCCCCACGCCATGTGTAAAGATACCTGGACCCCTCCACCTCCTTCCCTTAACCGCACACCCTCATCGTAAGTGGGTCGGCGTCATTTCCCCCAAATGCTCCGTGTGACCATAAAGCATCTGAATAGGCCTGCCAGGTGGCGGAGATTTTTATTTCAAGCTTAACTTTTCACCTGATGGGTTAGAAGTGAGGCAGCTGCAGGGCCGTTTCCACCTGCTGCGAGCGTCCCCGCTGATGTGAGCCTTTTATTCGCAGCAGAAGTCCAGCTGGCTGACTCTGAAGGGGGACGCAGACAGCAGGACCAACTCTCCGGACAGCCAGGCGTTGTCCTACAGCAGTGGGACCGAGAGAGACCCTCTCCAAAGAACGCAAGGGGACGTTCACGCACGTGAGTGGTTCTTCTGAGCACAGCATTGTCCCGTGGGCCAAAGGCCTCGCGGAAAACGGGCCCCACAACTCCGAGCTGGTGCCCCCGAACCTAAGCCTTGCTTGGGAAAGCAGAGGAAGAGCAAACTGGCAGAAACGAGCGCGCACCCTCTGCTGTCTGCTGCTTCCCGCGGGACCCTCGTTAACTGGGCGGTGGGCTGAGCACTCACCCCTCTGTCCCAGCTCCCCTTGGCCCTCCCAGCGTGGGCAGGGATGCAGAAGGCAGATCTGGCTCCTGGGTGGTTTGGGGAAGGGTTTCCCAGGCCTGGCAGGCTGGGATCCCAGGACCCACCTCCCTGGAGAGGGCGTGGAGCATGGTCCAGGAGGGCCAGGCCAGACTTGGGGCCGGGGGCCGAGCCTGAGCCCAGTTTCCCGTCACCCGTCCTGAGCAAGGAGGGTGCTGCAGAGCTGAGGACTCCATATCCTCAGATGTCAGGAAAACCAAGAGAATTCCTGCTTGACTCTCAGGAAGGGGTGCTGTGCAGGAGAATTGATACTGTGATTTTAAATGTAGAGCAAAACCCAGACATTTGGGTTTGTTTTGCGCGTCCGTAGATGATAGGCGCTCAGCACCACAGGCTGCGGTCCAGCGCGTCCAGGCCCGCCCGGAGATGGACACTGGGTCCTGGGCTGTGCGTGGGTGGTTTTCTGGGAGAGGCTGGGGTGGAGCTGGGACACAGAGGCCGAGGGGAGGGACAGGGTCAGGGAAGCGGAAGGAGGGGCAGGGCTTTGCATCGGGTTAGGCCCGAGTTCAGATCAGCCATGGGACGAGCGCCCAAATGTCCGTGCCCTGAGCCTCGGTCCCCTGCTGCCTGCCTCCCGGGGCCACGCCCGGCCACCCAGTGCCCGCCTGGCCCATGGTGGATGCTCAGCACCTGGTGACTGGGGCTTGTCCTCACTCATCCTTGTGACCAACGACCCGAATCACAGTCCCAAGGGCCCTGATGCTGGAAAGTGTCTCCTCGCCATTGAAAAGGGGGTGAAGAGCCTTGGAAGTATGAAAGTGATTACTCGTTTAAAATAACATGGAGCAAAGACAGGCGTGTTGCCTCATGCATGAACTTTGCTAGCAGGTGCTCTGCACGCCTAGTGCCACCGTCATGCCCAGGTGGGGTGGGGGCTCTCAATATGGGGATCTCAGAGCTGGCACACACGGTGGAGGCCCCCACAGCAAGATCACACCAAAAAGAGCCCAAGGGGGCATCTTCTCCTGGAGGGAGTCTGGAAGGGATGAAACACACCCTGTTCCAGGGCTAAAGGCAGGGCTGGGCCTGGGAGACTCGCTGGGTGAGCCCCTGCGTGCCAGGCCTGTGCGTCACATGGGCAGCCAGCCGTGCCTTTCAGAGGTCCTGGCGGCCACAGCGAGCCCGTCCTCCAGCCCATCTCTGCCCCTGGGCACCCACAGCCAGCAGGCAGGGTGCAATTTGCCTATGGGCCAGGGGCCATTGGCCCGGACGCAGGGCCTACCTGCATGGTTCCCTCCTTTTCCAAATGGCATCTGTGCTTGGCAAGCGATCAGCACTCGTTTCCCAAGCTCAAGAGCATCCTGGCAGCCTCCCCTGCCTGCTTAGCATCTTGGCAGCAGCCCTGGGAACTGAGAGCTTTCCGGATCTGAGTGTTCACGCACCTCAGGGTAGACTTTTCCAGCTTTGGTCTGTCCCCTGCTGGGTGGTGAGTGGGCTTCATTTGCAAGACTAGTGTGACCCTTGCAACCACCCCATGGCCCCTCCTTGGGGAGGCCAGCTGCAGCCCCCACCCGAGGATTCCCATGAGTGGCCAGCCCGTGGCCCAGGCTGAGGGAGGAGCACTGTGCAGGGAGCTGCCCGAGCTGCCCAGGGGTACCTGTCTGTGCTGCGGCATGCAGTGTGGCCCACTTCTCTGGGCGCAGCTCCCCCACCTGCAGGTACAGGGAATAAGGCCCCCCGGGCTTGTCCCGGGGCCCCAGGAGCCTGACAGCTGCGGGTTCTTTGCTGGCTGATCACATGCCTGGAGGGCTTGTTTGTCCCCCTTGCTGCCCCTTGCTGCCGCATTCCCATCACGAGCTTCACTCCTGGGCCTACCCAGGAATGCAGGAGTCTCCCACCCAGGGTCTCCCCAGCCGCCGAGGTGCCGTGGCCCAGGCTGGCCGTGATTCCTGGGAGAGGCCCCCCAAGTACCAGCGATGCACGTGTGTCCTTCCCGGGACCAGTGCTGCTTACGGCGACTGTGATTATGCTTCTGCCGTCCCCCCCTTCCCACTGGTGTCCTGACGTCCGCGTCTCCGGGCGGGAAACCCACTGTGCCCACCTGCGGCTGAGCCTTCACTCCTGTCCTGATGATGCCGCCTCGTTTCCCAGCATGCCTGCGCGTGGCAGCGAGGACCCAGGCTGCCAGTCACCCCGGGGCCAGGTGTGGCCTCGATGCGGCCTCAGGAGGAGTTTGGGCGGAGAGGGGGACAGCACGCCCACCAAAGGTCAGCCACCCCCTTTTCTTGGGATTCCTTTGAACCTCACCTAGAGCCCCCAAATGTGCCTCCACTGCCGTCAGTTCCGTGAGCTCACAGCTTGCAGTGAGCAGGATGGCCGCGTAAAGCGAGGCGCACCTGCCTCCGCCTGCACCCCGGGATGGCCACCCCTAGACGCGTGAGGAAGGTAGGGCTATGATACGCAACACACACAGTGGGCGCTCAATAAATGCTTGTTGAATTGAGATGCGTTACGTTCAACGGGTATTTATTGAGCACCCACTCTGTGCCAGACGCTGTATTGGGTGCCCAAGGGGAGAGAGAAGACGAGAGCAGTGCTGTGCCGGAGGGTGTGCTGGGGGCTGGGAGAGGCAAAGAGTGGGGGGGGGTGGGGTGGTGCACGCACACAGCCAGCCGCCTGGGCCCCTTCCGAGGGCCCGTCCCAGTCTCATCCCCCCCATGACACCACTGGCGTATTCCACCACCAGCAAATCCATCCTCTGGGCCTCTGTCCATTCCTCCACTGGGCTCTGCGCCGTGCTGGACGTGGTGCGAGCCTGTGGGGAGGTGCAGGAGTGTGGCTCGGAACCCCTGCCCCGCTGAGAGCCAGATGCCTGCTCAGCCGAGACAAACAAACCTGCCGCGCCCACCCCCTAGGACTGAGGTTCTCAGCCGGCAGAGACCACCCCCCAGAATGATCTCGCATTGGGAGGTGATTGTGCCCCCGGCTGCTGCCTCCTAGGCTGCTTAGAGCACTATCTGGACAGTGAGTGCCGAGACGTGTGAGTGACGTGTGTGGTTTCTGCTCAGGAAGAGGGTGGTGGAATGTTTTGTATCAGAGAAGGATTTGGAGCCATGGGCGGCCGAGGTGTGCCCACACTGTGCAGGCCCTGGCCAGGTCGGGGCTGCCCAGGGGCCCAGCGGCCTCAGGAAGGTCGCAGCTCCTCCCAAGGGGACGAGACCCTCTCCTCCAGCCCCGGCCCGTGTTTGGTCAGCTGGGAGACGGGCTGCGTAAAGCTCAGGCTGGAGGCTGCGGCAGCGCAGACAGGTGGCCCAGCACAGGCTGCTTCGCCCCCACGCTGGCCTGGGGCCATGGCACCCCAGGCCGCCCTCTGACTGTCCCCTCCCTGTGGGGCCCCGGGTTCGACAGGTCGTGCTCGTCTTTGCTTGTTGCCTGCCCTGCCCAGGGCCTGGGGTGCAGCGGGGCCCTCCACCCTGTGCTTGCCGCGCGAGAGAGCCTAGGAGCCGGTGCCTCGGGTTCATTTTTCTCCTTTCCTGCTGGTAGGAGAAAGGGACTTGGGGCTTGATCAGAAATGGCTTTTCTCCGTCTTTGTTCCCTCTGGACTGCCACGGTGAGAAAAAGTCATTCTCGCATTTCTTGGTCCATGCTTGAGAGAAAGAGGCCCCCTGACCTGCTGCCGGTCAGCCTGGGAACAGGAGAAGGCCTGGGTTCGAGGCTGTGACCTGAGACCCTCTAGGGGTAGGATCTGCAAACATTAGACCTGGGAGAAGAGTGTCAGAGCCATTTCCTCATTTTGTGACAGAAACCAAGACCCAGGAAGAGGTGTGGCCTCCTCGTCATTCAGCAGATGTTTAATGGGGGGCTGCAGGCTCCGTGCCCAGCTCGGCCCTAAGGTTACAGCAGAGGTCAAAGCAGAAATCCCTCTGCCCCAGGGAGCTGGCATCCTGCCGGGGCGGGAGGTTATGTGGGTGCAGGGAGCTGGCATCCTGCCGGGGCGGGAGGTTTTGTGGGTGCAGGGAGCTGGCATCCTGCCGGGGCGGAAGGTTTTGTGGGTGCAAGGAGTGCAGCAGGACGTGCGGGGAGGGGTGCAGCTTTGAATCTGGTGGTCGGGGGAGGAAGGCGGAACTGAAGCGGTCTTGAAGGGGCAGTAGCCGGACGTGTGGGTATGTGGGGAGGGGCTCTGCAGAGAGAGGCGCTGAGGCAGATGGTGACGGGGGTCTTGGGGAACAGCGAGGAGCTGGAGTGGCTAGCACAGAGGGTGAGGGGAAAGCTGGGCCGCAGGGGCCATGGAACCATCTGGAAGTCTCGCTTCTGCCCCGGAAGGGTCTGAGCAGGACCTGACAGGCTCTGACAAGTGGGAGCAGGCAGAGCAGAAGGGGCGTGTCCCCGTAAGGCAGACTGGGGGAGCACGTTCCGGGCAGCTCAGGCCCGCACACAGAAAGGTCTAGAGGCAGGAGGCAGGGTGGCCAGCGGGAAGTGGCCAAGTGGGGCCAGCCAGGAGGAGGACGAGGGTAGAAGGAGGCAGGGCTGGGGCCAGGGAAGGCCTTCGGTGCGGGACTAGAGTTTCTTGTGAGTAGGGAGAGGAAGCAGCCGGTGGGACATTTTTGGGACAGTGGCTGGCTCTGGGAGGGATGGCTGGAGGCAGTGGGCCAGGGCAGACACTGATACGATACCAGAAAAGCGGTGGGGAGGCCAGGGTAGCCTGCATGGGGCTGGTGGTGGTGGAGGGGGTTCCGCATGGGGAGGGATCAGGGGTGGGGGTTCCTGGCTCAGGTGACAGAGGCACCCGCATCTTGAGATGAGGCTGCAACGCTGCGTTTAGACCCGCTGAGTTGGGGCTTGAGACTTGAGGTGAAGCTGCCACGTGGGCAGAGGGGGTCTGGAGGCAGGGGCCTGGGGGGTCCTCAGCTTCCAGATGGGACAGGGAGGGTGGAATTTGGAAATGCAGCCTGAACCCAGAGAGCCCGTGCATGCCCGGGGGCTGCAGCCACCCCCAGTGAGTAGGGGGGGCTGTTTCCTGAGCTCGTGTCCTCTCTCTAAAGGACCTGAGACCCGAAAGGGCCCCGGTCCTTGGGTGTGTGTGTCCCATCCAATCCCAATCTCATCCTCACCTCCCCCTTCCCCACCTCGCGAAATGCTGGAGAAAGAGAGAGAGGGGGAGCGGGTGGGGAAGCCCCGTGGCGAGGCAGGAGTGGGGGTCCCGGAGGGCAGCAAGAAGGAGCCGCCTCGGCTGGAGGAAGGGATGGGTGGGAGGGTGGGAGGGGCAGTGCTGGGTGCTGGGCCGCGGGAGCTGGGGGCTCGGGGTCTGGCTGCCCTGGTGCCCTGCAGGGAGCTAGGTGGTCACCCAGAGTGGAGACCCCTAAGGGAGGAATGGCCAGCCGGGGCCGGTACCACAGATCTTTCTGGAAGCTGGCCTCCAGCCGAATGGGCAGGTGCTCTGCCCGCTGCTCCTGTCTGGACTCCCTGAGGTGCAGTGGGAGCGCAGGATGTTGAGCAGGGGACCCTAGCCCAGGGGACGATGCTGCTGCCCCCTGCACTGGCAGAGACCACCCTCCCCCTGCCCCAGCCCATTCAGCGAGCAGCCCTGGGACAGAGCCTGAGCTGCACAGAGGTGGGGAGCTGCCCGCCTCCACTGACCGGGCTTTCACTGGGGACGCTGTGTTTTGGGCTGCTTCCTGGGCTCCCCTGCATCCTGTGGGCTTCTCTGGCCAGGGACAGACAGGGTGTGGCCTCCCTGTTCTGTTGGGGGGACAAGCCATGAGAGTGCCGTGTGTCTGGGTGTCCACCATGGACCCCTCTTGGGTAACCTTGTCCCCTCCTGCTCTGCCTCAGGGTCTTCAGACCCCCCAACACATACAAGCTCTGCCCCCTCCCGAACCAAGCCCTGGAGCTCTTTCCCTACAGCCTTTATGCTCCTTTCCATCCCCTAGACTGTTAGCTGAGCACAGGCAAGCCCAGTGTGAGCCTCTGTGCCATGTCCCACCCCCTCTGGGTCCTCCTGGAGCAGTGGGGGCAGCCCCCTGAAAGCCTCATGGGAGACCCCTGAGCAGTGGACCTGGCAAGGGGGCAGCACTTCCCCAGGGCAGCAGCCCAGCTATCCTCTGGGCAGGGAGTGCCTGGCTCACTGAGGTGCCCCCTGGAAACAGGGAAGCTCTGCAGCGGGCAGCATCCATGAGCACACAGGAGGGGTTGGGCGGGGGCTCCGGGTCAGAGCCAACCCAGTTTGAGTCCTTGCTTGTCACTTGCTGTGTGACCTTGGGCACAGGAGAAACCTCTCTGAGTTTGCAATCCCTTCATCTATAAAATGGGGCTGATAACATCCTCCTGGTGGGAAACATTAAAGTGCTGAAAGAAAATAACTGTTAACAGCAAATTCTATACTCACTGAAAACATCCTTCAGGAGTAAAGGAGAAATAAAGATATTCCCAGACTAAGGAAAGTCAAGATAATTTGGTGCAGGCAGACCTACCCTTATAAAAATGACTGAAGGAAGTTGTCCATGCAGAAAGGAAATGATTACAGAAGTCTTCGGACTTCAGAAAGGAAACAATATTCGAATAAGTACAGATAGGGGTAAAATGAGACCATCCTCATGAGTCTCTGAAATGGTATTTGATAGTTGAAGCAAAAATGTAGAACACGAGCAGATGTGGGAGCTCAGTGTCGAGAGAAGATATACGTAAGAGAGTTGCATTTAAAAGGCCGGGTGGGTAAAGCGATGCAGATGGGAAGTGGGTGTCTACGCTTCAGGCCAAGTGATAGAAAACGCCTGGAGCCAGGGCAGGCAGGCTGGGCCCCGGGAGTTGTAAGTCTCTCCCCGGAATTGCCGGGCACAGCAGGGGTAGGAGCACTGGTTTAAGAGCGGTGCTAGGGGACGAGGGGAGACCCTGGTGTGCATGGAAACAGCCTGGGGCACTCGTGGAAACAGATCACTGGGCCCAAGATTCAGAGCTCTGACTCTGGAGTTATGGGATGGGCCCAGGAATCTGCATTTCCGGCAAGTTCGCAGGCTCTGCTGCTGCTGGTCCAGGCCTTGTCAGTCAGAGGCCCCCCCATGTCTCAGCCACTGGCCCCCTGTGGTCCCCAGTCCCACCGCGTGCCTGCTTCTGTGGGTCAGTTAGGAGGCAGGCTTGTCCTGGAGGCCCCCGGGACAGCAGGGCTGACCCCTTGTCCTGAATCCGGGGCTGCTGCTGCCTGGCTGGGTGGGTGGCCTTGGGCCCTCCGTGCCTCTGGCCCCCGGATTCTCCTCCTGTGGAAGGAGATTCGGGCAGATGTCCATGGTCTGGAGGGGCCTCGGGGTAGGGGCAGGGCTGGGAGGGACGAAGGAACTTCCCACCTCCAGTTTAACCTGGGTATATGTTGGGGTTCATGTAAGATTTAACTTAACAAAAAGGTTCCTTTGGTAAAACAAGTTTGAGAACACCGGTCTTGATGTTATAAATGGCCCTCCTGCCCCACATCCAGAACTTTCCATGGGCCACCCAATGGCAAATAAGCCCCCGAGGCAGGTCCCTGAGCTGAGTCCTCTAGGGGCTTCCTGCACTCCACTGTGACCTGCGCAGTTCTTCTCTGCCTCACTGAGTCTGTTGGGAACCCCAGAAGTGAAGCACACCAGGGTATGCCAGCTTCCTTTGTAGAGAAGCGTTCTGAGTGTTGTTTTGAGCTGTGCTGCCTTCCCTAGGAAGGACAGCCTTGGCTTTGCACTCTGAACCCTCCTGGGGCCTGCAGCTTCCAGGAGCAAGCGTGGACAGCTGGAGCCTGCACTGCTGGTGCCAGGCCCAGGCTGGGGACAGGAGCACAGGCACAGCAGAGGCAAAGCTGTTCTTGAAGGACCCACTCACTCCTGGGAAAGGCAGGCCCTAGCCAGGGGAGGCCACCCAGGCAGAACACGCAGTGATGGGGCGGTGGGCACTCCAGAGAGTCCCCTGGCTGGCCTTGGGCAGCAGGGGCAGCGGCCAGGCTAAGTGGTCGGTGGGGCCTCCCAGCAGAAGCAGCAACAAGAGCAGATGTGTTGGGGAGTGAGGTCCTCAGAGGGCGCAGGGATGGGGGAGCGGGGACCCCACATGGCTGCTGCCCCTGTACGGGTGGCCTCCGCTCCCTTGGCATGCCTAGACTCTACCCCCTTTCCTCTCCTCCAGAATACGCTGCGCCCTGACCGCTGAGTCTGGGGGCAGTTGCAGAGCTTCCTGTGGGCGGATTGGAGGCCGCAGGCTCCTGGGCCGGCCCAGGGACAGGTTGGGGTGTGAGCAGTGGAGGGGGACCAGGTGGGCATGACCCTTCAAAGCCCAGCCCCACCCCACAGCTCCAGCATCACCCCATCGAGGAATTTCAAGAGAAGCCAGAAAGGAGGATTTTCATGTGAAATCCCCCAATTGCAAGACAGCTCAGAATTTTTTTTTAAGTCTCAGACCACACTGGGCTCTTGATTCGCCTCCTCTCTGCCAGCTCTGGCCAAGGTTAGCACTCCCCTACCCTGATGTCGGGTCCCAACACTGGGCTGCTCCTGACTGTGCCCCCAATTGTGTGACTTCGTCAGGCTGACCCTTCTCGGGGGCAGAGACAGCACTTTCTAGAATGTTCTCTCCTCACCCGGCTCCTCCTGGCCTGGTGGGCAGCTGGTGTCGAGGGCTCGGGCCAGGCAGGATTCAGGCTCCGTGGTGGTCCTGTGTCCTGGGCAGGCAGGGGGGCCTCACCCCTTAGGAAGCCCCTCCCAGGGGCTGCCTACCCTCCTCCAGCCTCCCGCCCGCCTTGCCAGGAGCCCCCCAGTTCCGCCCGTCCTCGGCTGTCCTGACCGAGCCCTATGCTGTGTCTGTTTCAGGACCCCCCTATTCCAAATCTGACCCTCTCCCAGGACCCGGGAAGAATGGCTTGGACCTCCGGGTAGGTACCCGACCCCTCCCTGCACGCCGGGTACTAACAGTCCATCGTCACGTGCCTGAGATTCTTGACCCCACAGGCCACAGGCAGAGGCCTGAGGGGACCCTCTCCAGATGCTTGCCAGGGGCTGCTCTGCCACCAACACTGCTTTCTCCTACCAGGACCACATGAGAACCTAGAGACACAGCTGTCCTTCCTCTCCCCACCCCAGACCAGGGAGTCCTCAGTCAGGGGGGGCATCCAGCACCCCAGTCCTCCTTAAGGGGCCCCTCCTTGCTCAGACCCTTCTTCTGTGACACAGCACCTCATCAGGCCCCCAGAGGGGGTTCATTACTCTCTGACAGGTTCCTTACAGAGGCCACTCTGAGGCCGAATCAGCAAATGGGAAGATGTTCTTTTGCATCTCCCCGTGGAGGCTGGCTGGAGCCCCAGTCCTGAGAGTGCATGCTGGGCAGTGAGGGTGCAGCCAGGGTGAGGCCGCGGCCCAGCTGACCTCGTCCCCAAGGCCAGGGCCACAGGGCAGAGCTGGGGGCAGCAACACTGCCACCGGTAGCTATGGGCGTGCTCGGAGGCCTGGACAGTCTCCCCATCTGCAGCCTCTGCCGTACCTGCTGCTGTGTCTTCATCCAGGCCCAGCCCCTGGGGTCCCCCAAGCCCAGGCCGTTCTGCATGTTCGCATTCTAGTGAACCCCCATCCCCACCCCCTACTAACTCTTCTTCCTATCCCGGAGGGGGCCGAGTTGGGAACCGCATGTGGCATGCTCCTTTGAATCTTCATCCAAGGGGAAAGCAGGGAGGCTTGAGAAAGATGGGCCGAGGGCCACGGGACCCTCCAACACCAAGAATGCAAATCCCTGAAGCTCCAGTGTTTGGAGTCCCAGGGACAGCACAACACTTTCTAGAATGTTCTCTCCTCACCCGGAGCCGCTGTCCTCTGGCCTGGGGGCTGGGGAGTGCAGTGTTGCTGGACTGGGTCAGGCCAAGGCGTTCATCCACCCAACTCACGTCCTGGAAGGCTTGTCTTGATGGATGAAGAAAATGGAGAGCGTAGCATTGTCCGTATTTTTAGTCTCGCGTTGTTGGAGCTTGGCTTGTGCACCCTCTAGGGGGGCCCTTTCCTTGTTCACGTGCTGGGGTGGCAGAGGTGGTGCCTCCCGGCACGGTGTGGAGAAGGCCATGGTCTCCAGCCGTGCCGCTGCCTGGAAGGGCTTCAGGACAGCGGGCCTAGACGTGTGGTCAAGCCTGTCCTAGAATGACCGAGAGCAGGGTCCTAAACGTGTCAGAATGAAGAGTGGACGCTCACCTTCGTGAACGCGTTCCTGCTGCTAGCCGGATGTGGAAGGGAGAGTGTTAGAAAAGCCTGTGCGCATTCCCGGGGAGAAATTTACCATCGTGCAAAGAGGTTTGGCTTTTCACACTGCCTGGGGGATTGAGGAATATTGCTGCTGGCTTTACTTTGAGATTCGTTTTTTTCCCCTGCTAGGTTCTATCTTTTTCACTCTTTCTAAGACTCTTATGTACAGTCAATTCTTGTTGTTTGCAGTAGTTATGCCGGATAGAGTTGCAGCGAACGCTGAATCAGTGAAGGGGAAATGAAGGGTAGGTTCCTGGGGTTCTCTAGTCCCAGCATTTTGACAGCTGATCAATATATAACGTTATTTTATGTGTGTTCCTGTTTAAACACACCTTATAGCTTCTTCCTTAACTCTACATGCGGTGATTCCCCAGGTCTGTTTCAGCAGCCTTTCACACACTGCCCCTGCTGAACCCATCTTGAAACAGTATCAATGATTCAGAACATTTCAGAGCAAGTTCAACCAAAGCCTCTGAGCACACGTGTAGGCTGGGTCATAAACTGCATTGAGGGGCAGGTGATTGGAGCTCATTAAATCTGACATGGACGCACGTGCTCTGCTGATGTCCAAGAATGGCCATCAAACGCCCACAGGTGCTACAGATTTTAGGGAGTAGGTGAATTTGCAAACATGGAGTCAGTGACTAGTGAGGCGGGACAGGAAGGTGAGATCCTTTTACAGTGCGGCCCCACAGCCCCTGGGCCGGCCCTTCACTCTGGGGCTCCGCTGAGGGCCCGTCCACAGCTGACCAGTGCCAATGGCCTGCAGCCCCCCCAAGTTATTCATTAGTAGTTTTTGCCTTGATTTTATGTCCAGAAAGGATCCTAGGTGGCCGAAAGTAAGAACACTAGATGCAGCAAGACCAAACCCCTATTAGCACCAAATCACAAAGGAGAAGGGGAAAGTATAAGAGAAAATTATATTAAAAACAAACAAAGGGCGGACCACGGTGGCTCAGCAGGCAGAGCTCTGCCTGCCATGCCAGAGACCCTGGATTCTCGGTGCCTCCCATGCAAAAAACAAACAAGAGAACTTTGTATAAGAAACACTGTATCGAAGCTTAGCTGTGAGCTTGGGTGGGCACGGTGGCTCAGCAGCAGAGTTCTCGCCTGCCATGGCGGAGACCCGGGTTTGATTGCCGGTACCTGCCCATGTAAAAAAAAAAAAAGCTTAGCTGTGAGCTTCCTAATAGCCAAGGCAGAGAGCTAGATGTGACCAGTTGTGAGGCTTTCATTGTCTGATGGAAGGAGAGAAAGTGCATCAAGGAAGGCAAAGGTTTTCCTGGCTCTTCCTCAGGGAGGAATTTGTCCTGAGGTCCCAGGGGCCCAAAGCACAGTGTGCCTCAGAGCTCATCGCATGTCCTGCCCACCCAGTGGCTGCCCCGGCCACTTCAGCTCTCCTGCCAGTCCACACTTTGAGCAGTACACCGAGGCTGCCCTGGCACCTGAGGGGTCTTGCAGATCCTGTCCCCACCTAGATGAGCGATAGTAGACTCCGCTCTCCCCGATCTGGACTGGTCCTGGGCTCCCCCTGCCCCCAGAAGACGCCCCAGCTGGGAGACCAGAGGAAGCCTGGGGTGGCGGCTGGGCCTGGTTTCGAGGGCGTGTGATGCGCAAGGCCAGACACTAGAGGGCGGCATTGCTCCTTCGCTGTCGTGACAGGCAGGTGTGGGGAGCCCCGCGGAAGGCAGGTTAGCTTTGCTTTCTGCAGAAGGGCAGCCCTGAGCACACTGGGCCGCGGTGTGTTTGTAAACAAACTGGGGGGCGTCGCAAATGAATTTTTTTTAACTCCCTAGGGAAAGAATTGTTTTGTGAAGGGGAGGAGGTGCAAGGTCCTGCAGAGTCACCTGGTAGCCGTGGTCCCACGGGCTATGATTAGGGTGAGGCAAGCGAGGCACTAGCCAAAAAACTCAGTCATCAAGAGAAATATTTTAATGCAATATTTGAAAAAAATACAAATTGATTTCAAAAAAAAATCTATGATAAACAAAATGTGCACATTTTCAAGAAAGCCAGGCTCCAGCCCTCCACAGACACAGCTTACCCCACTGGACTACCCTTGTCTCAGCGTGCTGGACTCAGTGCTTTGCCAGTTCTGTGACCAAGGATGTTCTCGCTTCCCTCTGGGCCTCAGTTTCCCATATTTAAGATGAAGGACTTTGTTCTCCCTCTCTGCTCCCCCACTCTCCAAGTCCCTAACTACCTCCTCCTTTATCATCTATTGAAATAAACTAGGTTACTGAAAGCGCTTTGCCCTGAATGAATTCTACTGGGTTAAGAATATAATAATCTCTTCTTGCACTGTGGGTCGCTCTCCATTGAAATGTAATCCCTATACCTGATTTCAGAGGCCTGGCCAAGAGACCCACCTGGGCCGGACATGGAACTAGGGGCTGGAACACAGGCAGGAAAAAGGTGTTTTTCTCCAGGGGGCTCAGTCCCCTGTGGGTGGCACATGCACAGATGCCATCAAGTGGGATTCATGGGGCAAACCCCACCACCAGAAAAGTGCAGGAGCTGGGCCGGCAGGGTCTCACGGGGGCTTGTCAGCGACAGAGCCCCTCTGATGAGGTTTGTAGGAGGCAGAGATGGGTTTTGCAGGTGGGGAGACAGGAAGAGAAGTGCAGGCATTGAGGGATGTGATGAGCAGGTGAGGGAGGCACCTGTGACAGGTGAGGCTCCCAGGTCCAGGCCCCCCTTGGAGTGTGGACCTGAGTGCCATCACCTGGGGTGCAGCCGCTCTTTACGAGTTTGTCATGCCAGGTGCTTCACCGGGGCTCTGGAGCATTGCTGGGAGGTCCCGTGGCTTTCAGGGAGGAAACTGGGCCCCTCTTGTGTTGGATATTTCGGGGTGGATGGACTTGGGTTTGGACATGGATGCCCAGCTGTACGGTCAGTCGCTGGTGCCCAGGCATGGGGAAGAGCAGTCCCTTAAGGTGGTGCCCAGCCCCAGCGGAGAGCGGTCAGTTTTCTCCCCTCTGGGACAGCTTGTGGGGTGTGGCCTGTTCCTGAACACTGGGACAGCAGGGTCTGGGGTCTGGCAACTCCCTGTCCAGAGATATCCATAGAACATTGCCACAGAACTGCCTGCTGCCCTGGTACAGCACTGCACCCAATGCAGTGTAAGCAAAGGAAACGGGGTGACGGCCTCCCCTCTGTTCCATGCCAACTCAGAGCACGGGATCCTGGACCTGGGTGCTGCCTCCCAGGGCAGGCGGAATGTAACCAGGCAGGCAGGGTCCACAGAGGCACCCAGGGTGGCGGGAGCTGTGTGGGCACACCTGCCACATGGGAAAGCCAGCCAGCCTCCATGGACAAGGCTGTGCAGGCCTTAGCTGAGGACCCTCCCTTCCAGAACCTTCCAGAACCTTCCAGAGCTGGACATTCGAAGCAACTACGACGCTGACACCCTCCTCTCCCCAGGCTCTGCGACGACCGAGGCGTGAGGGTGGGACCACCCCCCCAGCCCTCAGACCGCCTGCCCCCACTCAGCCTGCCTCTGGCTGCTCTCTCTCTTTCTCTTCCAGAATGCCAGTGTGGCCCCTTGTGGATCAGACCTGGATGCCAGCTGGGGCACGCGAGGTACAGGACGTGGGGACCCCACTGGGTCTCTGGCTGGGGCAGGGGTCACTAATACGTCTCCAGAGTCTCGTCCTGAAGCCTCCCCCCCGGGCCTGCGGGCACCGGGCTCCAGGCATCTCGACGGGAAGGGGTGTGCGGTCCTGCCCCTGCCTGGCTGGAGCGGGGCGGCTGTGCTACCTCCTTCCTGTCCCTGCGGTATCGGGCCCAGCTGGCCCTGCGCTGGCCTGCCGGCCCCCTGGGTAACCAGGGGAGTGGGATTTGTCCCCTGCCACAACGAGGCCGGCCTGGATACCTCACTGTTAAGTTTCCTGGCACTGTAGGAGCCACAGGCAAGACCCCAGAGTCGTGTCCTCGCTGCCACCCTTCGCTGCGTGGCTTTTGGGGTTGGCGGTACAGGGCAGGAGCCAGGCAGAGGCCCCCAGAGCCCTGAGCTCACATGGGCGACAGCCCTGGGGGGCACAGCCCCCTCGCCCCACGTGGCTTTCTCAGGGCTGGCGTGCCTGGGATCCCACATGGCATGTGGGAAAACTCGGGAACCACTGCCCTGCCTCTGGGCCGCTTCTCACCCACGGCGGGGACCCCTTGCCTGGGCCTCCCTTCCTGGGTAGCGCTGCCTCTCTGTGCTTGCTGCGTCTGCCAGAGGCCCATGCTCTCCCGTGGAAGGAGGAAAAACATTCTAAAAAGCTCGAATGCTGAGCTCAGGGGGTTAGAAGAGAATTAAAGAATTAAAAGGGGAAGGCAGGAAGAGGTGGGGGGACAGGGTTTAGTGAGGATGTCAGTCTCCACAGCACCCCTAAAACTGCCCACTCCGCCATGGGTAAACTGAGGCAGGCAGCTATCTCTGGGTCTCACGGACCACCAGGGAGCCCGCGTCTGAGCCGAGGGACCCAGCGTAGCCGTCCCACCTCCCAGTCTGGCCTCCGCCCTCCGGACCATGCCTCTTGCTCAGGACCCTCTATGCCCCCCCAACCCCCGAAGCTCCAAGGCTCTGGGGAGGAGAAAGCTGAACCTCGGCCCAGCTGACAGCAGGGGGTGGCCTGGGGGTTGCTTTCACCTCTGGGCTGGGTCCTTCCCAGACTGCTCCCCCCGCCACACTCTAAACGCCCCCCACCCCCGTGCCCTCCACTCTCTGTCTTACAGAATACAAGGTAAGAGCGCCGCCCGCCCAGCTCCCAGGCTCCCTGCCGTGCGTCCCCCCTGCAGCGTGCGTGTTGGAGCAGATGCACATCTGTGCTCTCGGTGTCCTCGCGTCAGCTCTGGCCCCGGCCGGAGGTGAACTGTGGCTTCTTCCCCCGCAGACCTACCCTTACGACAGCCTCATCGTCACAAACC
>PVIY010041705.1:0-21468 GCA_004026745.1 Myrmecophaga tridactyla | reverse complement strand
CCGGGGGCGGGGCCGGGCGGCCGCAGGGCGGAGCCTGACTTTCCTCCTCCTCCGGGTTCATGCAGACGCTTTTCCGGCGCAGCCCTCAGGCAGGCGGGTGCGTGGTGGACTCGGAGGTGCTGACACAGGGCATCCCTTACCAGGACTACTTCTACACTGCCCATCGCTACTGCATCCTGGGCCTCGCCCGGAACAAGGCCCGACTCCGGTGAGCGGCCGCTCACTCCCGACCTGAGCCCTGCCAGTTCCAGGGGCCACCCCATCCACCTCACCCCAAGTCAGCAGCAGAACGGTGGTTCCCACCCTGGCAGAGAAGCAGAAGGGCTGGCTCTAGGGTGAAGGAAGTCCCTTTCCATCCCTGAACCCTCACTAGCAGTAGGGGGTCCTGGGAACTCTTGTGAAACAGGTCCTGTCTGCTGTGGATGTTTGAGCCATCAGGAGGGAGTGATCCGGTGCCCAAGGGAACAACTCATTGCCCAGCTTTGCTCCAGGATCTGGGGAAACAAGAAGACCAAACAGAATCTCTCAGGGGACTCATATTTTAGTGCACAATTATGTAAATCTGCGAAATGTTGGCAGGCTAAGTGTGATGGCTGATTCAGAGGTGGGTTCTCCTTTGAATAAGGAAGGACCCTATGAGAAGGGGATATTTCCCCAAGAACTTGAAGGAGATGGAGAAGAAATTCGCATGGAAAAGCCAGTGCAAAGGCCCTGAGGCAGGAGTGTAGGAAGGAAACATGAACAGAGTGGAACAAGTAAGGGAAGAGTAGGAGGTGAATTTGAGGAGGCAACAGAGCCAGATGGTGCTGGGGTTTGTGGGCCATGGTGAGGAGTGAGGGGCAGCCAGGGAGGGCTCTGAGCTGAGGGCCCTAATCTGACCCAGGGCTTCCCAGGCTCCCTCTGGCTGTGTATGGGGAGCAGGCTGTGGAGGGCAAGGATGGGAGAAGGGGACCAGTGAGGAGGCTGCTGCAATGGTCCTGGCAGGAGAGGATGGAAGCTACCAGGGTGGAGCAGTGGAAGGGTAGAGGAGTTTATGTCCTAGATGGAGTTTGTAGGTGGCGCCCACTGGGTGTGAATGTGAGGGAAAGAAAGGGGTCAAGGATGACATCGAGGTGTTTGGCCTGAGTCCCTGGAAGGATAGTGCTAACACTGATGGAGATGGGAAAGTGGGGAGGAGTATGTTTGTGGAAAGATCAGGATCTCAGTTTTTGACATATTGAGATGTTCCTTGGACGCCCACATAGAGTTGGGGTGCAACATCAGGATGGAAGAGGTTTAGGGATTAGGTCTGGGCCAAGACCTCAGTTTGTGAGGGGACAGTGCTAAGGCAGCAATTAAATCTGTGTGGACAAAGGGGCCAAGGGCTGAGGTGGCTGCATTTCAGAAGAGTGGGGTGATGAGTCGGGGGTGCAGTGCAGGATGGTGAGTGTGTCTGAGTGAATTAGGGAAAAGGAAGAACACACCTGGGCAGCAAGGGCTGGGGTCTGACCCTGATCCTCATCCTTTGTCCTCCAACCCCAGAGTGTCCTCTGAGATCCGCTACCGAAAGCAGCCGTGGAGCCTGGTGAAGTCTCTCATTGAGAAGAACTCATGGAGTGGCATTGAGGATTATTTCCACCACCTGGGTAAGGAGCACGTGAGGGGTTGGAGTCTGAGCCGGGGTGGGGAGGTGGCCAGGGGCAGACCTCCAGAGCCCTACCTCTCTCTGCAGAGCGAGAGCTTGCCAAGGCCGAGAAGCTATCTCTGGAGGAAAGCGGGAAGGATACCCGGGGCTTGCTGTCAGGCCTGCGGCGGCGGAAGCGACCCCTGAGCTGGAGGGCTCACAGCGACGGGCCCCAGCACCCAGACCCTGACCCCTGCACCCGAGCTGGCATGCACACCTCAGGTACAGGCCATCAGAGTCTGGGAGGGGCAGGCGGAGGAGTCTGAAGCCTGCGTGGGGTGGCCTGAGACTTGTCTGTCTGACCTGAGTTGCATTCTCGCAGGCTCCCTCAGCTCCCGCTTCTCCGAACCATCAATGGACCAGGGCCCCGGGGTAGGCGTCCCCAGCGCCCTGGTTCTCATCAGCATTGTGTGAGTAAGACCCAGGTGGGGCCTAGGCCTGCTGTCTAACCTGGGGCCAGTGCTTGGCCTCTCCAGGCTTCTGTTTAGGTGGGAGCACAGGTTAAAATGAGAGCACATTTGGCATGTGCTGGGCAGTTCTCCTTGCACAATTTAGGTGCTCAATTTATTGTGGAGAAGTCTCCCCTGCTGGAAGAGCAGAAGCTCAGTGTCTGGGACTTCAGAGGGGCCTGGCCTAGCCTCAGAGGCAAGGGAGGGGGGGGTGGAGGTGCAGGCACCCAAAGGATGAGAAATTCAGAGGTGAGTAGGGAAAAGCATACAGAGGAAGTAATGACATTTGTACATATTTTCTGTGATCACCCCTAAGCTAGGTGATGCTGGGATACAGTGGTGACCCGTAGTCCTGGGGGGGTGGGGGGGAGCAGCTGACACTAAACCAGAGTGATCAGGGCTGGGATGGGGTAGCACAGGAAGAGGGGCTCAGGCCTGGGAGGTATTAAGCTGTGGGAGCCAGTGAAGGCTTCCACCCAGGCTGAGCAGGTGGAATAATCAGGAAAGTTTCCTGGGCAAGGAGATGACTCCTCCCCTGAGACTTGGAGAGTGCAGGGTCAGGTCAGCTGCACACCCAGCCTCTCTGGGCCTCAGTGTCCCAATACACAAGTCCAGAGAGGCCTTGTGGCAGGCTCAGCTCAGAGTGGCCCAGGAGGGAGAAAGGATGGGGTAGTTAGGCCAGGCTGGGAAGTTCTCATCTTTTTGTCCCTTGCTTTGCTGCCTCCTCAGGATATGTGTGAGGTAGGGTTCTGCCTCCCCTCCCCTCTCCTCCTCCTCCCTCCCCTCTCCTCCCCTTCCATCTCTCCTCCATGTCTACCTACCTGCTGTAGCTTCTTCTCCCCCCTTCATGTCCCTACCCGGGTTTTCCCAGGGAGGTGGCTTGGCATGGCGGTTGAGGGCATGGGGACGGGGCAGGCCTGGGTTTGAGCCCTGGCTGCTGCTTACTGGCTGTGTGGACCTGGCACATCGTCTCCCTCTGAGTCTCAGTTTCCTCCTCTGACAAGGCGGGTGATCATGGGCACCCCTCCATGTGTGTGGTTGGGTGAGTGGTACACAGGTCAGGGCCCCCGTTGGGTGCGTGCATATCCCAGGGCTCCTGACCTCTGCCCTCTGTCCCCCAGCCTCATTGTCCTCATCGCCCTCAATGTCCTCCTCTTTTACCGCCTGTGGTCCCTGGAGAGGACGGCCCACACCTTTGAGTCCTGGCACAGTCTGGCCCTAGCCAAGGGGTGAGTGGAGAGCTGGGGGTGGGGGTGCGGCGCGGTGGGGAGGTGGGAGGATTGGGCAGGTCAGGAGAGGCCAAGGCCCCACTGAGGCCCTGTATCCCCTGCAGCAAGTTCCCCCAGACAGCCACAGAGTGGGCTGAGATCCTCGCCCTGCAGAAGCAGTTCCACAGCGT
This sequence comes from Myrmecophaga tridactyla, assembly GCA_004026745.1. Lineage (NCBI taxonomy): Eukaryota > Metazoa > Chordata > Mammalia > Pilosa > Myrmecophagidae > Myrmecophaga > Myrmecophaga tridactyla. Next base: position 17,957 of record PVIY010041705.1, on the reverse strand, counting down.
TGAGGTACACAGATGGAGGCAGATCCTGCGGGCTTCCGTGGAGCTCCTGGATGAGGTGAGGGTGCCACCTTGGCCAGGGCTGGGTGTGGGGAAGAGGCGTATGGTGCTTTGGAGCTGTAGGATCCTGGGTTCAAATCCTGGGATATAGCAGATGCCTTCCTCTCTCTGGGCCCTAGTTTCATTTTTGGCAAAATGGGGAAGCTATTCATAGTCCCCACCTCACAGGGTTACTGGAAAATCAATGGGCTGGAAGAAAGAGAAGTTATTGCCTCACATACTGCAAAAACATTTAGGGGTGTTTCAGGCATGAGTGGATCCAGCCACTTAGTTTAGTAAGAATCCTATCCTTTACGCCATCTCTTGGTACCTAGGATTGGCTTTGTTTTGGGGCTCCCTCTTTTCCAAAGTGATACCTGCAATGGAACGACCTACTGTCACTGGCCCTGCTGGGGGGGGTCACATGCCCATCCCTAACCTAATCACTGTAGCCAAGGGTAGGTTAGATTGGTTCTTATACCCTTCCCTGTTTTGAGAAGGCTAAGGGGTCACATGGTCCATGGGTGAGGGAGGGGTTCCCCAAAGGGCATTGGGGTTGCCAGAAAGGGTTTGCTCTAGACACCTGCATAATTCAGGGGCAGCCAGATCCACATTCTGGTGTATGACCTTGTGCAAGTAACTTCATTCTGGCCTAAGTTCCCTCCTCTGCAAAGAAAGTAATGATCAATGTGAGGATTAGATAGGTGAGTTCATATTTTGAATAGTTCCTGGCACATGTGGGACACTTTATATGTTGCTTGCTGTTACTAGCATGAGCCCAGTCCAGGCACATAGTAAGTGCTCTCAGTAAAAGTGGCATCACCACGTGACAATGCCCACAGGCCCCAGTAGGCTCCTGGCAGCAGCTGGGATGGCACTGAGATAGGCCCCTGTGGGCACCCGATGGCAAAGATGGGTCACTGAGCTAGGTGCCTCAGGTGGGGATGGGAGGCGGGAAGCTGGAGTAGGTCTGGAATTGGTGGATTCCCTTGGGAATCAGAACCCAAGTTGGGGCTGATGGTGAAATCACTGCTGGTCCGGACGTTCCTTAACCACTGAGTACCATTGTGAGCCTGTGTTCAGGGGCCCCATTGTACCCTACAATCAGGCCAGGAGGGAGACACCATACTGTAAGCAGTGCTGGGCGAGACAGGATGGGAGGGGATGAAGACCAGGGCCCCCTCGCTCATAGAAAGAGAAGGCAGGACCTCCCATCCTGAGTTAAATTCTGATGAATTTCCTTTCTGTCACATTGCCAAGGTCATAGCACTGACTTCATGAATTCTAACAGACATGAAGTGAGTATTTAGGTTGAGCACTTAGGTTGAGCGCGAAGTGCTGCATGGAACTAACTTACTTGACCTCCACCCTCTGAGGACAGTGTTCTCCCAAACCTCATCTTGCACTAGGGACACTAAAGCACATGGTCAGGACTTGCCCAAGGTCACACAGTAGATAATAACCATAACTAACATGCATCAAGCACTTACTGTCTGCCAGGCTCTAGGTGTTGACCTACCAGGTCCCCGAAATAATGCTTGTGAAGCAGGCATGTGTTACTGGCCCATCTTTCAGATGTGGGAACTGAAACCCGGGGCAGTTAAGGGCCTTGCCCTTAGATCACCCAGTAAGTAGCATTTGATTGGGTAAGTCTAGCGTAGGGCTGAGGGATTTTGCATTTCTGACGAGTTCCCCAGTGAGGCTGACAGTACTTGTCTGGGGACCAGCCTTTGGGGATGGCTGTCATAAGGATTCAAGGAGTCAAAAAAAGGTGGTTGATTTGAACCCAGGCCAGCTGGGTCCTGGACAAACATTAAGTCCCTTCTGTCTGCTGCCTCCGGGAAGTTAAAGTGGGCATAGCATGGCTCTGCTTTCTCACGGGGTGAGCTTGGTGGGAAGTGAGGTCTCTCTGGGCCTCCCGCAGGTGTCCCCCTGCAGATGGGATTGGGGCAGCAGCATCCCCCACCAGCGCTCACCCCACCCTGCCCACCTCCTCCACCAGATGAAATTCTCCCTGGAGAAGCTGCACCAAGGCATCGCCGTCTCAGATCCTCCCTTTGACTCCCAGCCACGGCCTGATGACAGCTTCTCCTGAGGATGTCCAGCACATGGCCATCCCCCCAAATGGACAGATGATGCACAGAGCCTCGGTGACCACTGCTGGCACAGTGGGAGCACCAGGAGCCTCCTGCCCACTCCTCTCGGTGGCCCGACCAGGGACATGCAGACGTGGGGACCACAGATGTGAGATGCACTTTAGGCCAGTGTGTGCACGTCCAGCCACCACTACCTGCCCAGCCAGAGAGCTGGCCTGGCCCTCAGCAGGCCCCACCACTAACTTATTTTGCCCAGAAGGGGTTGTGGGGGGTGTCTCCTGGGGTACATGATTCCCTCAGCTCTGGGTTTAATGTATTATATTTATTGGGGGCTGACAGAGCCCCAATAAAGTGTCGAAAATGGCTGTAGCTGTGCCTGCAGGGCCCTGGGAGGGGGAGGGGACTTTCTGTTGCACCGTGGCAAGGAAGGGACCATCTGCCTATTTTGGGAGGGGGTCCATGTCGCAGACATGATCTGGAATTCCCCATTTACACAGGCTTTGCATCATCAGAGTCCAGTGTGGAGGTTCCAAGTTCAGACTCATGCCAGGTGTCCCAGGTTCAAATCCTATCTCTGCTACTTGGCAGTCATGTCACCCAGAGCAGGTCATTCAACCTCTTTGAGCTTTAGGTTCTTCCTCTATACAAATAGCATAATGATAGCATCTGCCTCCCTGAGTTGTTATAAACAGGCAGTTCCTAAATCTTAGTTTATATTAGAATCTCCTGGAGGGTTACCAGAAAGCAGACTGGGGTCCCACCATCCAAGTTTCTGATTCTCTAGGTCCGAGTCAAGGCAGAGAGTTTGTATGTCTAACAAGTCCTCACTGATGCTGATAATGTAGTTCACAGACCCCACTTTGAGAACTGCTGTTGTAAGGACTCAGGGGGTTGATGTGACTACTTATGCACAGAATAAGTATCAATGAGTGTTACTCTTATTGCAGAAAAATGAAGGGGAAAAAAGGAAGAACTCATGTAGCAAGTACCAAGTAGATGCCAAGTTCAGCACCAAGGCCTGAGGTTCATTTCATTCTGATAGTGACTCCATGAGAGGGGGCGTTCTTTAATCCCATGTTACTAGGTGAGACAAATGGTTGCAGGCCTGAGGTCCTGGTCCCTGGTGTCTCCACACTTAAAGGCAAGGTCCTAACCTGTATGACCGCACAATGGCCCACCTAGGTTGGGGTTGTCTGATGAGAAAACTGGGGCTTTAGAATCAAGTCCCTGGCCCCGGTAGAACCCAGATCTGTCTCACTCAAATCCTGTGCTGGTTCCAGAGTGAGCAAGAGGGAAAGAGAGGCTGAGATCATCTTAGCTGATGACTTGGGCAGGTGACTGGGGTTGTAGAGCAGCAGAAAGGACCACAGGTGATGAAGAGCAAAGCCAGCCTCTTATCCTCTTGTGTGATTGTGGCAAGCAAGTTACCCACTTGAGCCTCAATTTCCCTCATCTGTAAATTGGGCATAATAAGACCCACTGTGTAGGAAGAAATAAATGAGTTGATATTAGTACAGAAGAGCACTAGGCCCACAGAAGCACTTGACAAACATCGCTTGTAGGTCTGTTAGTAGGTGCCCCCTGCCTGATGGTCGTATCCTGTCCTCACCGTGCATCAGCCTGCCACCCCACTGGAGGAGAGACCGGAAGAGTAAGAGGGTTATTTTCTGCATGGGAATTTCATAGCCCAGGAGGTGCTGGCACAGAGACCCAGACCACAGAGGTGTCCACTGTCCCTGGCTCCCTGCCCCTCTCCCTTGGTCCTGCTGCACATTCTGGTTCCTCTTGCCTGGCAGGACTGGGCATTCTAGAACTTGACCCTATCCCGAATTGGAGACCAGGATCTGGGCAGCAACCCCCTGCCAACAGACATACTCCCACCTTGGTCCTGACAGTCTGGAGCCCTTGCCTCATCCTCTATACTTGGCAGAACCTATGGGTAGGATAGGCTGCCCACAATTGCCAGGCAAGATCCCAGATCCACCTCAGCCAGCTACCTGACCTTGGGCAAAGAGATGCTCCCAGCCTAAATGTCCTCATCTGTAAAATGGGGATAATAATAGAACTTGCTGCAAATGGGTTTAGGGAGGTTGAAGTGAGTTCAGTGAATAGGCTTAAGCATTAGCTCTCATTTATTTAACAAATACTTATAAAGCACCTACAATGTGCCAGGCATAGTTCAATGTGCTCGAAACAAGACAATGCCCTTATTGGGAGGGAGTGTATATTTCAGGGTAGGGAGACGGGCAGTGAACAGATCACCTCAAATGAAGGAAGCATATAATGCCAAGTAGTGACAACTGCTAAGAAAAGTAAAGGAGGTCACATAAGGGGGGGTGGGGGTGGGGTCGGGCAGTTTATCCTGTCTGGACACACAATCCCTCACAAAGGTGACATTGGGGCCAAGAGCTACAGGAAGTGCGGCAGCGGGCCAAGTGGACATCTGAGGGAAGAGCAAGGGCAAAGGCCCTGAGGCAGGAATGAGCTTGGTGCCTGGAAAACAGCAGAGGGGTCTGGATAGAGTAGAGTGGTGGCAGCGGTGGGGGAAGGAGATGACGTCAGAGACATAAAGAGGTGGGGGTGGGATCAGACAGGGCCGGCTCCTGAAACTTGGTTCCCCCAAACCCCCAGGGCAGCCTCTTTGGTTTGGACTCCAGAGTGGCCCTCCTGCTCGGGTGGGGTACCGAGTATTATCGGTGGCCCTAGCTTGAACGATCCCCTTATGCCCACTTTGAACTCTAAACGGTGACCTCAGACCCCAGATGCCAGGGCTGTCAGCGTGAAGTCACTTGGAGGTCCCAGCGAACTGCCCCTTGATGACCTGTGAGACTGACCTCCAAAATCAGAAGTCGGCAATTCGTCCGCTAAACTGCCATCTAAGCTCACTTGTGACTCTAAGGTGACCTTTCCCAGGCTCTGAAGCTGAAGATCCTCGCGATCAGGAAGGGTCGGGGATACCCGGGCTTCCCAACCCAGGCCCAGAAGTCGCGGTCCCGGTGCCAACCCTGGGAGCCCGGTGCCGCGGGCGCCTACCCGGCCGCTGCGGCAAAGGCTAGGCGGCCGCGCCCTCCCCCCGCGGTGATTCATTCCGCCCCCTCCTTCTCGCTCCCTCCTCCCTCCTCAGGCCGCCGCCGCCGCCGCTGCAGTGCGCAGGAGACCGCGGCCCGTGCCCGAGAGCGCGGGAGCCCGAGCGGGAGCCGGAGCCAGAGCCGGGTCGGGGTCTGTGCACCTGGCGGATGCGCCCGGCTGCGCGCGCCAGCGCAGCAGCCCGAGCAGCAGCCGCCGCCAGCGCGGCGGGGATGCCCGGACGTCGGGCCCCGGGGCTGGGCCCCCGGCGGTAACCGGAGCGGGGGGGCCGCGCCCCCCCCACCCCCTCCCCCGCCGGTCCCAGAGCCGCAGCTGCTGCGCCCGCGCGCTCCCGGGGACACTCTAACCGCCGCCGGGTCCCGCCGCCTCGCGCCCGGCTATTAATACCGGCGGCCCGGGAGGGGGGCGCAGCGTGCGCAGCGCAGCCATGGGGACGCTGCTGGCCTTCGTGGTCGGCGCGGCGCTGGGTGAGTGCACGGGGGCCGCGCGAGGCCGCGGACACAGCGGGCCACTGGCTGGGCGGCAGGGTTTGCGTTCCCGCTCCCGGGCAGTGGCGCCCGGGCCCACCCCCCGACCTAGCTAAGTCCGCTTCAGAAGTTGTGCGCGCGGGGAGCCGGGCTAGGGAGGGCGGTGGGTTGCGGGTGGGCAAGAGCGGGCGGAGGCCCGGCTGGCGGTGACCCGCGGCTGCGGCGCCCAGCCGGGAGCTAGGAAACGCGGAGTCAGCTGTTTCGGGAGCCCCGCAGGGTGCAATGTGACACCCACAGCCGCGGGAGGGGCTAGGGGAGGGCGGCGCCCGGAGACTGGGTCGAGGGAGACCGAGAGACCCGGAGAGATTGAGCTGGGGAGGGGTGGGAGACAGAGAAGGACTCAGAGCGCGCCTGAGTATGCCGCTGGGATCTTAAGGCGATGGGGGTAAAGGGAATCGGAGGACGACTCTGAGGCTGGAGAGGCACGGAGGACCGAGATGGGAGAAAGAGAGTCAGAAGGAGAGAGATTGCTGACAGAGTTTGTGGATGGGGGGAGGGGGGTGGGAGAAACTTGAGAAAGATGAGAAGATGAGATGAAGGAGAGAGACTGAGACGTCAATAGACACAGGGAGAGAATCCGGTAAAGCATTTAAAAAGGGAGAGGCAGGGAGAAGGAGTCTGAGTTTGGACGGAGGAAACACAGTGGTGGGACATTTCAGAGAGACCAGGATGAGAGAGAGATGAGAGTCGCCACAGAGAAGGGGAGAGAGAAACAGAGAGCCTAAAAGGGAGCAGAGGAGGGGGAGCAGAGGAGGGGGCGCAGAGCTCTGAAGAGGAAAATAGGAAGAGATTCAGAGACAGAAAAGACCCAGAGCTGGAGCTGGAGTACATTAGTTAGAGTGCTGGGTGGAAGGCTGGAAGGTGGTGGAAAAGGTACAGAGTTTGGAGACCAAGGGAATGCAAAAGCCCTGAGGCAGGAAAGAGCTGGGTGAGTTTGAGAAAGTGGAGTGGGGGTCTGGAGGTGAGGGAACCTGGAGGAGGAGGGGTCAAGGGAGGAGAAGTTGGGGTGTGGGTCACACCCAGTCTGGTAGGTCAGGAAGCAGGACTGGAGGGTAGTACTGCTTTTGCAGAATAGTAATGGTGGTAATGGCTCTGCCGCTTTGAACTTCTAACACAGCTGGGATTCTAGGGTTCTGCCTAGATGCTGTGATACCTTGGGCAGGTGACACTCTGAGAAAGACTTTGCTACTTGGGTAGCAAGTTATTGGCGGCCTTCCATGTGCCAAGCCCCATACCGTGGCCTTACCTAACGGAGTCTGCTCAATGGCTGCTGAGAACAAAGATGACCATTTCCCTCACCTAAAAGTGAGGGAAACTGAGGCTCAGAGAGGAAGAGTGGCTTGGCCATGGTCATTCAGTGAGGGGCAGGACCAGTTGGCACCCAGGTCTGCCCATTTGTTAGTCATCAGGAAAGGAAAACGGGTGGTTTCTCAGGTGTCCAAGAGCCCCCAGCCAGGGAGTCTGGCATTGCCCAGGGGAAGAGGTGCCTCTGCTTGCCCTGAGCCTGCTGTCCCCACAGTGTCCTCAGCCTGGGGGGGCTGTGTGGAAGTGGACTCAGAGACCGAGGCTGTATACGGGATGACCTTCAAAATTCTGTGCATCTCCTGCAAGCGCCGCAGTGAGACCACCGCCGAGACCTTCACCGAGTGGACCTTCCGCCAGAAGGGCACAGAGGAGTTCGTCAAGGTGTGTAGGTGCCAGGCACGGACATGGGCGCGCGAGTGTCTCTGGTAGAGGGAGCGTTGGTGGGGCTGGATCCCAGAGGCTGGGGTGTTTGTTTTTCAACAATTTGCTATTACTGATGACCTGGATTAAAATTCCAGCTCCACCATTGACCAACTGGTGGTTTTGGGCAAATCACTGAGGCTCTGAGCCTCGGTTTTCTCCTTTGTGTGATGGGAATGACAGGTCTGTTACTCATAGTTTAGTGTGAGAATCGATTGAATTGGTACACTTGGCACATGGTTGGTACAGAGCGTCACTGGAATGATTTGGTACCAGCAAAAATGTCTCAGAAAGTCATCATGGATAAAAAGCAAAACTTTTTTGACCTTTGTTATACTGTGTGCATATTCTGAGTTATATAGTGAGTAGGGAGCACCATAAACTTTTTTAGGGCCAGCCCGGGAATTAGGGTTCACAGCAGGTAGAATCAGGCTTCCCCAATCCCTGTCTGAACAGTATGTCTTGGGGGCTGGGGAAGGTGAGAGGAGGACGATTAGAGAGTGAGGACCAGAAAAGCCAAGTAGGAGCTTGGAAGAAGATGCAAGGGGCATTTCAGGGCTGGAGGCAAAATCAGTCTGGGATAGGCCCAAGCAATGATCCTACTCCCCTGCCTGCTCCTTGTTTGAGGTCAGGGTGCCTGAGCCCATGGGTGTGTCCGTCTGTCTCTCTCTCTCTCTCTGTGTGTGTGTGTCAGGGTTGAGGACAGAATCGGGGTCTAGGCAGGGAGGTAGGGGGAGGCCCAGGCAGTGACCCCGGCCCCCCGGCCCCCCCCAGATCCTGCGCTATGAGAACGAGGTGCTACAGCTGGAGGAGGATGAGCGCTTTGAGGGCCGCGTGGTGTGGAACGGCAGTCGGGGCACCAGGGACCTCCAGGACCTGTCCATCTTCATCACCAACGTCACCTACAACCACTCGGGAGACTACGAGTGCCATGTCTACCGCCTGCTCTTCTTTGAGAACTACGCATACAACACCAGCGTTGTCAAAAAGATCCACCTTGAGGTGGTGGACAAAGGTAAGCCTGGCCCGCCCACCCCCTCACCCGTGCTGCCCGCCGGTGGCCAGATGGACAGGCAGATGGCAGGAGGGGGCCAGGTTGGCTCCATGCCTGGGGCAGCCAGCCATCCACGGCAGCAGGGGAAGCAACCCTTCCCGATTTCCCTCCAGCCTGCAGAGGGGTCACAGCGAGTCTCTTCCCAGTGGAAGTTCTGGGTGCGAAACCCGGCTCTGCCGCCTGTGCTGGGTCACCTCCAGCGGGTCCTTCCCGTCTTGAATAATACTAGTATCTACCTCCTGGGATGTCGTCTGAGCCGTTCTTATGTCCCGGTGATGTTGTGCTCAGCAGCTGCCAGCCCACATGCCAGCTCTTGGCAGGGCTTCGCAATGTGGGGGCGATGGTGGTGGTCCTGACTGAGGAGTTGCTGCAGCCCTGCCTCCCTCTTCAGTGTGGTGGGGGAAGAGAGATGAATGTGTCATCTCAAGTGGGGCTTCCTCAAACGCCACAGTGCACACGGCTCACAGGCAGTTGGGCTAACACACTGCTTCTGACTCAGCAGCTCTGGGGTGGGCCTAGGATTCTTTTCTAACAAGCTCTCAAGTGAAGCCAAGTTACCGCTCTGGGGTCATGCCATGAGCTACGAGAGTCAAAAGTGTTTGTGAATGGCTCACTGTTTTGGCTTCGACTGCTTTGGAGGGTGACAGAGTCCAACTTCTGGTCACAACCACCTTCTGATTGGCATAAACTGGAATTTTCCAGGGTCCCATGGCCCCTTGGCTTAGAGGGCCAGGAAGACAGCCCAGGCCTTGGACCAGCAAGAGTTTGTGGCAAGTGTCCAGTGGGACTCACATCATCATGGGCAGCACACTCACCTTCCTCTCCATGGGCGGCCAGTGTCCTCAGTGCATTACATGGAGTCCCTCATTGACTCCTCCCAGCCACCTCTGGGGCTGGGGCTTTTATTATCCCCATTTCACAGATGAGGAAACTGAGGCTCAGGGAAGTCAGATTCTGTGGTCAAGGCCACACAGCTGGGGACCTGGATTTGAACCCAGCCAAGCCTGTGCAACTGCTACTTCTGTTCTGGGAGTGATTCCCTGTACGCTGTGGTTGGCCAGAGCCTGCAGGTTTCTTTCTGTAATTAATATTTTGATGTTTACTCTCAAGGTGCTACATCTGAATTCAGTTCAGGGTAGGTCATTGTCCTAATGTGGTGTTCAACCACAGACATAGGTGATGAGGCTGGCCTGCACGAGTGGGGCAAAGAGGAGTTGCTATAACAAAGATGCCCCCAATACTGGGGCTTAGTGAATCTGAGTTATTCTCAAATCAGGACCAAGGGGAGGGCTCAAGAGGCAGAAAGAAGGAACATGATGCATTCAGTCACCAAGGTTCTTTCCATCTTGTTGCTCGATGCCTTCGTCCACATCGGTGGGTGGAGAGTAGAGCTAAGGGCCTGTGACCGCAGTTGAAGCTCTTCTTTTTGAACTATCTACCGTATTCTACTATCCCCCCAGAGTTTATGTTCTTAACGATGTTTAATATAGAGCTATTAACATTGTCTGCCATTCTCTATTGCCAACGGGAACCTGTGTATTTAACATTTTTCACCCTACTCTAGCATTGTTTCTCCACCATATTGCAGTATTGCTTTTTTAACTTTACCTTTTGTACTATAGCATTTTATTATATGCCATATACTATACTATAGTATTTCATTATATACTATATACCATACTATATTTCAACCAACATGCCACAGTATTTACCAAACATACAGCAGTATTTTTTATCATATTCCATCATTTTAGAGTATTTTTAAAATGTTACTTGCCATGCTATCATATTTTTGTCATTACTCACCATGCTATGGTATTTTAAAATATTATCCACCATATTGTGGTATTTTTACTATTACCTGCCACGCTATTTTCATTATTATAGTATTTTTAACATTAGTCATCACACTGCAGTATTTTTTTCATTATCCACAATACTGCTGTTTGTTAGCATTACCCGCCATACCATAGTATTTTTTAAAATTGTCATCCACTCTCTTACCACACTTTCAACATTACCAAAACCTATATCACCTCCTGGTAATAATCCCAAAGGCATGAACCAAGCCATTTCCAAAGGAGGGGCAGATAGGTGTTGGTGGTGAGAGCTTGCCTGGCCTGGGAGGGGTGTAAAAGGAGGTAGGAAGCAGCTGGGGATAGGGAGTATGGACAGGAAGACTAGAGTTAATTCTATTTTGGAAATGCTCAGTATGAGGGGAAAACTCCTTGAGGAGAAGCAGTGTCTAAGGCTGGTGAGAAATCTCATGAGAGAGGCAGGCTGCAGCTTCATATCTGATGGCTGCCTGCCTGGACAGGGCCGGTGAAGCCCAGGGAAGGTGCCCAGAGAGGCTTCCCATCTGTCGGAGGTCCTCATCTGGAAAGAGGATGTAATGACAGTCCCACCTCCTAATTTTCTGTGTGGGTTGATGGGGGTTGCACTCACCACACAGAAGCAATGACCAAGTCTTTCTAGGCTGTGGAAGGTTTATAGAGCAGATAAGAACACAGATAAGTCATACTTGGGGTTGAACCCTGGCTTGAATCCACCGGGTGTCCTTTGCCCAGCACCTTCTCCTCTCTGGGTCTCCTGTCCTCATCTGTAAAATGGGGTGCAGACCCAGACCCACGCCTGTCAACACCCTGATCTGATTGGGAGAGTGGAAGTCAGAGGGCAAGGAGGGAGAGCCGGAGATGAGCCTTTTGGGTATGGAGTTCTGGGAGCAGGGGCGAAAATTGATGTGAGCTTTATCCAACATGTCTCCAACTTAGTGTGGTTCCTGAGGTCAGATGATGAGGGACAATCTCGATCCCTTGGGGCTGATTTGAGGAGTCAGGAATATGCTCTGCATAGGGCCTCACAGCATGAGAAGCATTAAGAACATTTGATGGATGAATGAATGAGGTACAGAACCTTGTTCCCGGCTCCTCCTGCAGGGAAGCAGGGGAGAAGGACGCAGCCCTGCACCTCCCTCTGGCCCAGATAGCATCAGTACCATCTGCACAGGCTAGAAAGTGCCCCACTGATGGGGAAGGAAGACCACGTGAAGACAGCAGAGAAGCCAGCTCCTGGCCACCCAGAAGGAGGGGGCCAGGGACTCAGGATGGAAGGACACCTGCGAAATCCGGCTGAGAATGCCAAGGTGGCCTTCGACTCTGGTTTCCTGGAGGAATGCATTCCCGTTACAGTTTAAATTTAGGCTCAATTGAAAGGAAGCTGGCAAGGACCAGTACACCGAAAGGATGGAGGGTTTCCGGAAAGCATCAGGGAATGGCCAACACTTAGGTAGTGCCAACGGCACACATATCTAATCTCATTCCAGATATTAACTCATTTCGTCTTTCTAGCAACCCAGGACATCTGAGTTTTATCCCCACCTCCCCTACCCCATCCCTCATTTTATAGAGGGGGAAACCAAGGCTCAGAGAGGTGGAGCAATTTGCCCAAAGTCACACTACTAGTAAGTGGCAAAGTCAGGAATCAAACTCTAGCAGTCTGGCCCCAGAGCCCCTGTTTTAACTACTATATTGTATTGTCCCAATAATAGTAATAATAGTAGAAAACAGTTGTTGAGTGCTAATTCTATGTCAAGCACTGTTCTGAAAGATTCTTAAAGTTTATTTAATCCTTGCAGCAATCCCATTAAGGAGGTATTGTGATTATCAGGGTTTTACAGATAAGGAAACTGAGGCCCAGAGTGATCAAGTCACTTGCCCAAGGTCACATAGCTGGCAAGTGACACAGCCAGGATTCATCCTGGGCCTTCTGGTTGTAGAGCTGCCGCTTCTAAGCACTGCACCCTACAGCCGCCTGATGACACAACTGTTCCCAACCCCAAGTTACACGGGGAGACAGTTTGGGGGGGGATCCCAAACCTGATTTCGAGGCTGGTTATTAATAATCACAAGTAACCCCCCTGCCTCCCATGCTGACCAAGCACCTACCCTGTGCTGGGCCCCAGAGCTACACATCCCTTCTGCACCCTTTCCCAGCTCCCTCCCAGGCCTGAGAGGAAGGCAGCACTCACACAGCAGGCCCAGGGAGGTCAAGCCGCAGGTCACAGCTCATAATGCCAGCCCGTGGCACGCTCAGGCCATCAGACCTCCTGAGCCCGGACCCTGGCCACCCCCTTAACCCTGCCCTGCCCTGCAGCCAACAGGGACATGGCGTCCATTGTGTCGGAGATCATGATGTACGTGCTCATCGTGGTGTTGACCATCTGGCTCGTGGCAGAGATGGTGTACTGCTACAAGAAGATCGCTGCCGCCACGGAAGCTGCTGCGCAGGAGAACGCGTGAGTGGGCGGAGAGGGAGAGCCACCCAGAGGCCAGCTGAGCTGGGGGTGGGGGCGGGTGAGGTGTGGGGCAGACCCGGGGTGCTGTCAGGCCTCCCCAGTGGGGAATTTTCGTTGTCAGAGATGGGGTAAGGCCGTTGTCTGGCCCCTGCTGCCTCCTCCCTCCCTCGGACTCAGAAGTTCCCCCCCCCCCGCAGCCCCCTCCTCCCCCAGACCCTGGAGCCGTGAGTGCACCTGGGACAGAGAACTCATTCCTCCTTGGTCCCCTGGGGGTTGAACCCAACTGATGATTGGGTCTCTGTACACCTGGTCTTTGCCCTCCAGCTCGGAATACCTTGCCATCACCTCAGAAAGCAAAGAGAACTGTACGGGTGTCCAGGTGGCTGAATAGCCCTGGTAAGGTGGATGGGCCAACGAGGGGAGGGTTTTGGCCCGACAACTCCCTAATTCCCTGGCTCCCTAATTCCCTTTCTCTGCCTGTCTTCAGGTCCCGGGCTCCGCCTCAAGGAAGAGCCAGCCGTAAGGGGGAACATCCAGGCGCAGCCGGTCCCCAGTGGGGATCGTCCATTCCTGGGCCTCTCCACGCCTCAGAGTCCTGCCAATGGAGCCGCCAGCGGGGGAGGGGCAGGGGGCCTGGCTCGCACCCCAGTCCCAGCCTTCGCCCTCCGGCCCTCATCACCCACCCACCGCCATGCATGATGGGTAAAGCAATACTGCCGCTGCCCCCACCCCTGCTTCTGTTGCCTGTCTCGGGGGAGGGGCGGTGGCGAGACGGGGGCAGCGGCCCCGCACCCCTCCTCCTTGCTGATTTGCACACATTGGCCGCTTCAGACGCGCACCACTGGGCCCAGCCACTCCCTGCCCTGTCCCTGCCCGGTGGGGGTCGCGATGGGCTGGCACAATCCCCCCTCCCGCTTCCTCCGGCTGGACCTGGGGTCCCCGCCCCCTGCGATGCACTCCTGCCCGGCCCGACCCCACCCTCTCTCACCAGCCTTGGATCGTGGCCACCTAGAAGGGCCCTTTCAGCCTCGTCTCTCTTTACAGAAGTAGTTTTGTTCATGAAATAAAGATTCTTGGACTTGATTCAGAGTCTTTCTCGTGAGCCCAGTTTCCCTGTCCCCACCACCCTAAATCCAAGAGCCTCAGTTTCCCCAGAGACCCTCCCTTCTTGCCACCAGCAGCCTCTGCAGGACACAGAGAGATAAAACGGGGGCAGGGAGAGGGGGTGCAGCTCCTCAGGCCCAGTTCGTACCTACTGTGGTGAGGCCACTTAGAACTCAGTTAATGTTGGGGCTGGGGGTGGGATACCTGGGGGGGGTGAGGGTAGGGAGCCAGGACCGGAGCCAAGAGAGGCAGGAGCAGGGAGAAGCAAGGCTGCTGCTGAATGCAGGGGTTTTGTGGGGTTTGCTATGTTCCTAGCATCACCAGTTTCTCTAGGAGATGGTAGTGGGGGAAAGAGAGGGCAACAGTGTATCAGGGAAAGAAAGACTAAGGAAAAGGAGGTAGAGAGAGAGAGGGAGGAAGATGGTTGGGGCTAACACAGTGTGTCCATCTGCAGGAGGCTGCCAGGCTGCCCGAGGGGGGAGTCTATGGGCTGAGCACAAGGGGTGAGGAGTGGGTGGGCCAGATGCAGGGGGCATTGTGGGGTGGGCGCTGGATGCGGATGGGCACAGATGGCCTATCTCAGGGAGCAGCTGTGGTCTGACTGTGTGCAGGCACGTGGCTGACCACGAGCAGTGTGTGGTGGTGCCTCGTGTGTGTCCGGCTGTTTATTTGGCCCTGGTCTGACGTGAGTTACTCCTGTCTGCTGGCGGGACAGTGTGTATCTGACTCTGGACACTTCCGGCCACTTGGCCTAGGCCTCAGCACTCAGGGCTGCCTTTTCCAGGCCAAGCCCCCATCCCCCCTATGTAGGACTTTCCTGGCTCCAGAGGTCATTGCTGCAGGCAGCAGAAAGGCTGCCAAAGCAAACCAGCCCCCGTGACTTGTAGGAAAGCAGCTGGGGTGAGGGGGGTGAGGGGATGAGCAGGGCAGTGTGGGCAGCCATTGGGCCTGGGGGCTGGTCTAGGGGCATGGGAAGGGCAGGGACTGGGGCAAGAACAGGGAAAGTGGCAGGGGCCGAAGTGGACTTAGGGCAGCCAGGGCCATCCCTCTGATTCACTCCAATCTGTTCCCCACATCCTTCAGTTCTTCTGAGCACACCCTCTGTCACCCTAAACCCCAAGCCAGCCAAGCCTGTCCCTGGTCCCAGCTCCCCTCAGACTGGCACACCTGGGCCCCCAGGGGCCCAGAGGCGGGTGGCTGGGTCCACCCTGGTCCAACCCCTGCCAGCCCTGCCCCACCGACCAGGTGGCCTCCAGCGCTGCCAATCCCATTGTCCGGCCCCTCCCCGCCCCTTCCCCCGCCTCTGGCCCAGCCCCCTCTTCCTCAGGTGAGGCAGCCAGGCCTAGCAGGCCCCACGCCGCCTCTGCCTCCCAGGCCGCCCGCTGCCGCGGGGCCACCATGCTTCTGCCCAGGCCAGGAGACTGACCCCACGCCAGCGCCAGCTCGTGGCTCTACTCTACCTGTGGTCCAGACCCCAGGGTAAGGACCAGGGCCCCAGATCCTCAGTTTCCTTCCTGAGGACATAGGTCCCCTCAACCCCACCCAATGGATATATCCTCGGGGACTCCAAGGGCAGGCTCTCTGACTTCTCCCCCAGGACCCAGGTGTACTGTCCACTCCTCCTTCAGGCTCAGGAATTAGTGTCCCAGTGTTCTCTACTCTCAGACCCAGGAAGGAGTTCTGGCTCTCTGCTCCCTCTTCCCTTGTACCCAGGAGACCTGGCCCCAGCCCCCTCCTCCCTCAGGTCAAGACATGGGGAACCCCAGCCCAGCGAATCCTGATCCCCCAGCTGCTAGTCAGACGCTGACCCCATCCTTGAACCCAGCCAGTCTGCATCCATGATCACGGCATGCTCTGGCCAGGGCCCAGTCCCCTTAGCCTCCCTGGATAGGCGCCTGGGACTGGGGGCGCTGCACTGGGCTGGGCCCCCCAGGCCCTGCCTCCCCGTCTATCTCCCCACAGGTCCCGCCCCGGCCCAAGAGGTCAGCCGGGGAATCATTAACAAGAGGCCGTGACATGGCGGAGAAGGAGGGTGAGTGCCCCTTTCCCCGAACCCCCACTTCGGCTCTGCTTGGCGCCCCTCCTTCTGTGCCCTCTTCTCAACCCTATACCCCCTTAAAGACCCCACTCTCTGGGCACCCCTCCGGGCCCATCCCCACCCCCTTCTGAGGTCTCGTCTACTTGATTAACAATTAACCAAACTTTCCATGAAGCTATGCCACCACCTCCCTCCCTGCCACCCCATATGACCTTCCCGGCTCTGTGCCTCAGTTTCCCCTCTCCCCCCAGTCATTTCTCAGCTAATCTTGGAGCTGCCATTCGCTTGGGACTAAGTGGGGGGATTGCAGCTCTCACGGTGGAGAGCACAGACTTTGAAGTCAAACCACTGGCATCCATTTGAATTTACTTCTGCCACTTTTTTGCTGTGTAACCTTGGGCAAGTGGCAGCATGTCCGTGGGCTTCACACTTTCCTCCTGGGTCAAGCTTAGATCCTGATACCACTTCCATGAAGTTGTTGGGAGTGTGGAACCCACAAAAGGCACCAGCATGGAGCTCAACCCATAAGAGGCACGTGAAAAACTGGTCCTGCCATGGCAGAGCCCAGCAGACGCAGAGTCCCAGGGACCCAGAAGCTGCTTCCAGGCGTTCCTGCCGCCGCCTGGCTCTGCGGGCAAAAGAGCAGAGGGAGGACTTTGGACTCAGTCCAGATGGATGGAGAGGAGAAAGATGGCAGAGAAGATACCCGACGGAATGCCTGGCACAGGGGGGCTCCCGGTAGCCCCGGAAGTGGGCCCCAGCTGACCTGGCCCCCTCTCCACCTTGAGTACCTGCTGGCGAGGCCAGATGAAGTGTGGCCTGAAATTACAGATTGTTGGCCTCTTTGGGCCTCCACCGTTAGTGACTCAGATCCCAAACTGCACGATTTTGTCCAGAGTAGACCTAGGCTCCCAGTTGCTCAAGAGAAGGACCTACACCCTGGCTGAGCAGGTAGATACCAGAGATTCCCGTCTTTGAAATAACCTCCCTCATGAAGCTGACCAAAGTGGGCCACCAGGGCTGGGGCCTGTGGGTGAAGGAACCAAGAAATGCAGAAAGCTCCCAGAGAGATGGAGATGAGTCTGGATGTAAGAAGGGCTCCAGTGCATTCCCAGACGACTCAGGCCTGAAGGGAATCCTTCTGTCAGGGCTGGCTGGGTGTCGGCAATTGTCACACCTGGACACAGGTGCTGAAAGATTCTGATGCTGCACTTACCTGCCGGGTGGCATGGAGCAGATGTCAGGGCGTCTTTGGGCCTCCCTTCCTCATCTGTAATGAGGGCATGGTAAATAGTAGCCCCCCTCCCTGCCCTGGATGGTTATGAAGTTCAAGGAGACCACAGGACATGGCTGTGAGTTGACGTGTGATTCCAGGAGCCGCTGTCACTGCTGGTGGTGTTTGTGGTACTGTCACTACACCCAAGGGGAGGGTCTTGGTGCAACCTCAGGACTTGAAACTCGAGGAGATGATATCTGAGTTGGCACTCAAAGGATGAGTAAGGAGTAGGTAGAGTGTCAGGCAGAGGGAACAGTGTGACTAAAAGCTGCAGAATGACAAACTGCCAGATGTGCAGTGACACCTTGAGAATTCTGGTTGTTTCTGGAGGTAGAGTCGGAGATGGAGCTAGGAGGGAGCTGAGCTGTGCACACTGGACCAGGGTCTGTTAGGAGTGGTTTTGAAAAGGGCTGCCGACTGCCTGGCTGTGCTGAGTCTCTCCACAAGATGGTGCTGGTGGTGAGTCTTTGTTTCTCTTTTCTAGCTTGTATTTTTACAAGCTCTGTAGTTTTAGCTGCTTTTGAGGTGCCCTTTCATGTGTCTGATAATGACCCATATGCCTGGGAATTTGGGAAAACATATGTTCAACCTGCAGATCTCTAAACACATGCCTGTATCCTAGAAGGGCTGGAAACTGAGCTGAGGGCTTTGGACGATGTCCCAGGGCCACTCTGGAAGCACAGAGGGTTCTAGGCAGAGAAGGGACAGGGTTGGATTTGG
>PVIY010041704.1:0-21467 GCA_004026745.1 Myrmecophaga tridactyla | reverse complement strand
TTTTGAAAAGTGCTTATGTATGGAATCCATTTTGAGAATTTACCATTTTGCATGTAGTCTTCTTTTTGTTTTACTTGTAAGAATAACAGGAATAATTTCTTACATATCAATATCCCCAAGCTGAGTAGTGAATTTCTTTATAATACCTCTAGAAATTGGAAACAACTGAAATGCCACTTACCTGGTTAGGTAATAAACAAATACAGGCATATATACATACTGAAATACTACCTCCTCAAATCAATGAATATTTGAGAGTCAATAATACATAAGGATGGATAACAATAAGTAAGCTGAGTGAAAGGAGTTAAACAAATAAAACCACATCATATATTATTCCATTTATCCAAATTCTAGAATGACAACTAATCACAAGTAGCATAAACATCAGGGCCAATCTTGTAGTGGAGATTGGTTTCTGCCACAATACATACAGACTTGTCCAGCAAAATTATAGAGGAAACAAATAAAACTTATTCAATAAATCCCACAAAACTATTTAAATTCTGTGAAATGGTCCTATAAGCAAACAGCAAATGACCAAAGATCTATGGAAATTTGGTAAAAATAAAAGCCTCAGCTATTTGAATCAAGAACATCCCTTTCTGCCACTAAATTAAGCAGGTGATTAAAGAAGAGCTTCCTCCCAGATAGTTGCATCCAAGTCACAGGGCTCCTTTTCCCATTCAGTGCCCCGAACCAGAGGCCTTTCTTCCAATAAGATTGGGATATCAGCATGTCTCATCCTGACTTAGAACTCTGAGGCCAAGTGCAGAGTGAGTATGAGCAAGAAATTTTTTTCCTTTATTCACTCAAAACCCATTGTGCTGGTTTGAAAGGGTCTACATACCTTAGAAAAGCCATGTGTTAATCAAAATCTTATTTCATAAAGGCAGAATAATCCCTGTTCAATAATGTATGCTTGAATTTGTAATTAGATCATCTCCCTGGAGATGTAACTCAATCAAGAGTGGTTGATAAGGTAGATTAGGTCTAGATGTGTCTCCACCCATTTGGATGGGTCTTGATTAGTTTACAGGAATCCTATAAAAGTGGAAACATTTTACAGAATGTGGGAGAATCTGAGAGAGCAGAATGGCATAGCCATGAGAAGCACAGTCCACCAGCCACCTTTGGAAATGAAGAAGGAAAACACCTCCCAGGGAGCTTCATGAAAGGAAGACAGGAGAGAAACCTAGCAGATGATGCCATGTTCAGCACATGGCTTCCCAGAAGAGAGAGAAAACCTGAACCTGTTCACCATGTGCCTTCTCACACAAGAGATAAAGTAGACCCTGAACTCCATTGGCCTTCTTGAACCAAGGTCTCTTTCCCTGGATGCCTTAGATTGGACATTGCTATAGACTTGTTTAATTGGGACATTTCCTTTGCTTTAGAACTGCAAACTAGCAACTTACTAAATTTCCCTTTTAAAAGTCATTCCATTTCTGGTATATTGTATTCCAACAGCTAGCAAACTAGAAGACCATTCGTGCAATTGAGTATCATTCTTGGTGTAGAAACCCTGTCAACATCCCCCCTTGGCTCAAAAGGTCATGGTTTCAAGTCAAGAGTGACAAGACTAGAGGATTTCAGTATTTTCCCCCTCCTTTACCAAATACTTTGTTCCTAGGCTGGGGGTATTTCTCACAGTGAGCATATGCTTTTCCATCATCACCTTCTTAGTTCTGTTCTAAGGTTTTGGCATGGGTGAGGGGAAACCGGTATTAAAATAGGTACTTCCATAGGCAGATACTTCCCAAAGAGGCTGACTTCATTTGACCAGAATTAGAAGAAGTTTAAATTAAGAACTCTCTTACAAATGACGTACATTGTGGTGAAGTGAATTGGAACCAGCTACTGCACCCAATAAAGACAAAGACTATACTGAAAAGCAGATAGTTTACAATTGAAAACTGAGAAAAAAGACCTCTCGGGTTAGAAAAAAGCACCAAACGCTGACTTCAAAATGGATCATCAGAAGTATCCTAAATTTGATAAGTTTAGAATGTAGATTAATGTAGGACTGAGGGTATAGTTGTAACAAATGGAGCAATTGACCAAAAGTGAACCATGTTTAACAACATTTTAATGTGGCCAGAGGAATTGCTGAGCGAGTCCTCCTAGTATAACTGCTATATCAGAGAATAAACAGATTTGCAACTCCCTTAGGGGGAATATCAGAGACATAATAAAGTACTGTTGGAATACTTCACTAAAGTTTTGCAGCCAGTACCTACCAAATATACAGGCAAACAAGATGCACCAGGGGTACCTGGAGTTGCTACAATACACTATCAAAACTGCCTGATTTCCAATGAAATTTTGCCCTATACATAGATGCAACAGAAATTTTCTATGGAAATACTCATATTTCATATTTAACAAAGGAAATAAGAAAGTGGATATTATAAATGTTTCCATAAATCTAAAGGAAAGCTTGATGAAAGATATAAGGAAGATATAAGAAAATTTCATACCTAATATATAGCATTAATTAATAGTTAGATATTTTAAGAGAATCAAATGGAAATTCTGGAGATGAAATTTCCAATAATTGATTTTTTTTAAATTAAAAGACATGTTCAAATATGTTTTTGAAATGACTGACTATCAGAATGATTAGAATTCTTAATTAGGGGTTGGGATCCAAGCCAATACATTACATCTGTAATTATGCTTACAAGGAACTCTTTAAATATTACATGCCAATATATTGGACATCTTAGATGAAATGGAAAAAAATCCTAGGCATACACAAAATAGTGAAACTAAGTTCAAATTACATAAATAATCTGAATAGGAATATAAGAACTGAAGAGATTGGGTCACTAATCACAACTACCCATAAAAAAGCAAAGGTGTATATTGCTTTTCAGCACTATAATACCTATCATAAAAATAAAAATTCATCACAATTCTTTGCAAATATATTTTCTATTGCAAAGATTGGAATATTTCCCAACTATTTTTCTACAGTCCATGTATGCTAAAACTGAAACCAGGAAAAGTCATCAAAGTAAAATAAAAGAACATACCAATGTGTCCTAAGAATAGGGAACAATATTCTCAACAAAACCTTAGATTGAAAATTTTCGTAAGATATAAAATAATTTTGAGCTATTGATGAATGCCATTTGCCCAGAAATGAATGGTTGATTTATTATGTTTTAACCAATTAATATAACGCTTTAAATGAATAGAATACAAAATAAAATCACATGATCATCTACTGAGACAGGATATGTATGATAATAAAACCAACATTCATTTTATGATAAAAATTTTCAACAAACTAGGAATAGAAGAAAATTATTGAGATTGACAAAAAAATTGACAAAAACTGGCAAATAACATCATTCTTAATGCTGGAAGGAATCACGCTTTTTTCCCAAGATGAACAGAAAGAGATGGTATGTCAGTCCTGGTCATTTCTATTTGACATTGTTCTAAAGTTTTAGGGAAGAAAAGGGGAAGAAAAAGAAGATGAAAACATATTGAAAAGTAGGAAGTTAAATGATCTTGTTTCAAAGTGCATATAAGCTTTTAATAAAATCCTCAGGAATCCAAAACATCTGTTGAAACTAATAAATGACTTCAGCAATTTTTCAGAAATCAAGTTAAATAAATCAGCTGTATTTCCATACACTCCCTATGAACACTGTAAAATTTAAATGAAGATATTTCTATTCAAAATAGCATCAGGAATAGAACAATAAATTCTAAGGAATAAATTTAATAAAATTGTCTTAATTTATACTCTGAAATATGTAGAATATTGCATTCTTGCTTTGTTCCTCATCTTAGAGGGAAAGATTTCATTCTCTCACCATTAAGTAGGATATTCACTATGCTTTTCAGATATACCCTTTATCATGTTAAGGATGCTTCTTTATCTTCTATTCTGTTAAATCAAAGGAATAAACATCATGAATTTCCCTTAATACTACTCATTCTCCATGAAATTAAAGTGCAGGTCCCATTATTTTATTTTTTTTCATGTCTGGTGAATTAGTTTACTTCTTTCCATTATTGCCACCTATAGCCACGTTAAGGTTATTTCATTCCACAGAATACTCTTGTCTTTCTGAAAACTATGTTTTCTAATGTGCTCCAAGTTAGGAATCCCCACTCCATTCACTTCCTTCTCTTAACTAAAGCAAAGTTGTCTTCTACTTCTTAAATTTCTCCTTTTTATATACTGTAATATGTTCTGACAATTAAATTCAAATGTACACACACTCAGAATACCTACTAGTACAAAAGAGGCAGGAAAGAAACCTTGAAATCCCAAACTAATTTTATTTGAATATTGCTGTACCCTTGGCAGCATTTTGGACTACTGAGAAATAAATCACTTCTCCAGGATTTGTTGAAAACTTATGTATTACAATTACAAGTAAATTTAAATGTATTTACTATGATCAATTATTTTACAGTTTTGTGCAATACATGGTGTGTTCATTAACCAAACATTGCAAAGACATTACCTTGGTAATTTTATTAAGATATATTCACATACCATGCATATGATTCAATTAATTTTAGAGCATGATTAAGTTTATAACATTTTCATTACTCAAGATGAGAAATAAGAATAAAACATAAAGAACAGATCCCCCATACCTCTTATATCTCCACATTGCTGACTTACAGTATATGTATGGAACTTTTGTTACAGAATATTAAAATATTACTGGCAAGTCTAGTCCAGAGTTTGCAAGAGGCAAACCCCTCTATTATTGACTCCTTATGATAGTGTCTTTCATTTGTTCTGGTTCATGAAAGAACTTTAAAGTATGTTTTATATTTGTTCACAAGTCACAACCATATGATTTGTCATGTTCTACATTCCCATGTTTTAACATCCAACTTTCTCTCAAGTGCTAATACAACTCTGAACTTCCTCTATTGTCCACACTCATACACCATTCAGTATTGCTAATTATTCTCACAATAATGTGCTACCATAACCTCTATCCATTTCCAAACATTTAAATTCAATCTAGTTAAACATACTATACATACTGAGCAACTGTTCCCAAGTCTTTAGCCTCTTTTTACATCCTGGTATCTATCTATATTTTATATTTATGTGTTTACATATTATAGTTAGTTCCTATCAATGAGATCACAAAATAATTGTGTTTTGTGCCTGGTTTATCTCATTAACATAATGTCCTCAAGGTTTATCCACGTTATCTCATGATTAAGGACATCTTTTCTACTTATTGCTGAATAATATTCAATCATATGTATATATTATACATTATTTATCCATTCATCTGTTGATGTACATTTGGGCTGTTTCCATCTTTGCAATAATGCTACTATTACATCAATGTGCAAATGTCTATTTGTATCCATTATTTCAGACCTCCTAGATATATCCCAAGTAGTGGAATTGTCAGATAGAAAGGACTCTTATGTAAGACAACTTACAAACTCCACAGTGGGTTTAGTATTGTAGATTCCCACCAGCAGTCAATAATTGTTCCTATATCACCACATCCTCTCCACCACTTGTAATGTCCTGTTTGTTTATTCACAGCCATCCTAGTTCATATGAGATGCCATCTCATTGTGGTTTTGATTTGCATTTCATTAATGACCAATAAAGATGAGTATATTTTCACATGCTATTAAGCTATCTGTATTTCTTCTTTGGAAAAATATCTATTCATTCATTTTGTCCATTTATTAATTTGGTTGTTTGTCTTTTTATTTTTGAGTTGCAGGATATCATTGAATATTCTGATATCAAAACCTTATCAGATATATGGCTTCCAAGTATTTTCTCTCATTGCATCTGCTGTCTTTTAAAGTTTTTTGACAAACTTCTCTTAAGCACTAAACCAGGCAAGGACATCCCTACTTACCACTGCTAATAAGCATTGTGCTATAAGTTCTACCTAGGGAACTGAAGCATGAAAAGCAAATAAAGGGCATAAAAATCAGAAAGTAACATCTAAAACTGTGAATATTTTCAGATGTCATGTTCCTATATTTAGAAAGTCCTGAAAAACAACAACAAAGCTACATGAGCTAAAAGAAGTGTTCAGCAAGGTTGCAGAATACAGAGCAGCACACAAAATTCAATGGTGTTTATATAAACTAGTGATGAGCTCTCTGAGGAGTTAATCAAGAAAAAATCATATATTCATAAAAGCAATGAAAATAAGTAAATATCTAGGCAAAACTTAACTGAGGATTTAAAGGATTCTACACATTGAAAATGGCAAATCATTGTAAAAGAAATCATGGAATTCCCAAATAAATGGAAAGATATTCCATGTCCATGGATTGGAGGGCCAAATGTTGTTAAGATATCAAGTATACCACAACTGATCTATAGATTCAATGCAATACCAAAATAAACATTTCAATAGACTATTTCACAGAAATTCAAAATCTAGTTATCAGTTTTATTTAGAAGGCTAATTGGACCTCAAATAGCCAAAAACTTCTTGAAAAAAAAAATCAAGTGGGAAGTCTCACGCTTACTGACCTGAGAGCACATTAAAAGCCACAGTGCTCAAAACAGCACGACACCAGTCTAAACATAGATCTATTGATCAATGGAATAAAATTGAGAGTTCACAAATAAAACCTCATTTCTATGGTAAATTGATTTTTGAAAAGACTCCCAAGTCCACTCAAGTGGGACAGAACAGTGTCTGTCCATAAATAGTTTTGGGAGAGCTGAATATCCATAACAAAAGAATGAAAGAAGGCCCATAAGTCACAACATATACAAATATGAACTCAAACTGGATATAAATATCTTAAATATAAACTGGATGAAAACTTAGGAAAATATCATCAAGATCTAGTGATATGTGACATTTTCTTAGACTTTATACTAAAAGCCAAGAAAAAAAGAATAAATACATAAATGGCAACTTTTTTGTAGCCAAATACTTCAGTGGCCAATTGAATTTTGACAAAGATTCATCATACACACAATTGAGAAGAAATAGTCTCTTCAACAAATTGTTTGGAAGAATTAGATATCCAAAGGTATAAGAATGAAGGAGAATGCCTATTCCTACCATATACAAAAATTAATTCACAATGGACTATAGATATAAATATAAGAATCTGATGCATTAAATCATAGAAGAAATGTAAGGAAACATCTTCAAGATCTTATATTAAGCAAGAGTTTCTATGAGTATGCACCCAAAGTACAGGTGACTAAAGAAAAATAAATACATGGCATCTCATCAAAATTAAATATATATATATATATGCATCAAATCACTTTAACATGGAAGTGAAATGACAGCCTGGTTAATAGGAAAATTGTTGAAACCATATATCTTATAAGGATTTAATAACCACAGTATATGAAGAAATCCTCCCACTCAATAACAAATAGAAAACAACACAATTTCAAAATAGGCAAAATACTCGAATAGACATTTCTACAAAGAAGATATATAAATGGTCAAATAGCATATGGAAAGATGATAAACATCATTGTCCATTAGGGAAAGGTGAATGAAAACACAATGAGATGTAATCTCACACCCATAAGACTGGCTTCAACAAAATAGATTATTACAAATGTTGGAGAATATGTGGGCAAATCAGAATATGCATTCATTCTTTGTAGCTAAAGGAAAATGCCATACCACTTGAAGACAATTTAGTAGTTCCACATAAAGGTAAGTATAGAATAATAATATGACTCACAATTCCACTACTTGATATACATATAAAAGCAATGAAAGCTGGAGCTCAAATAGATATTTACATACTGATGTTCATGGCAGCATTGTTCACAATTTTTAAAAGATGGGAGCAAACCCTATGTACATCAAACGATGAATGGATTGAAAATATGTCGTATATGCATACAAGAGGATATTGCCCAGCATGAGAAAGGAAAAAAATTCTGGTACATAGGTAAACCTTGAAAACAACATGTTGAGTAAAATAAGCCATGCACAAAAAGGCAAATAGTGTATGATCTCAATGATATAAAACAATTAAAATAAGCAAACACATGGAATCAGAATCTAGAACTTAGGTTACTAGGAGATGGATTGCTGATAGAGAATAGCAAGTTAAGTCTTAAATTGTACATGGTACTTATTTGAAATGATGGAAGTGCTTTGATGATGGATGGCATTACAATATAATAGATGATATTAAGAGCATTAATATATTATATGTATAGATATGAATATGCTTAAATGGCGAAATGGTAGAAGTATATATGGTAATCATAAAATTTTTAGAATAAATCAATGGAACTACCCTATGTGAATGGTGAACCCTATTTAAAACACAGGCTTTATTTAATAGTATAAAAATAAATATGAGCTATCATTAAATGCTGCAAATGTTCCCACCAATGCAAGTTGTTGGTGGTTGGGTGGTGTATGGGAATCTTGCATTTTATGCATTACTGTTCTGTAATCCCATATCATCGTTAATGAAGAAAAATGGAATAAATAAAATGAATCAGCAACAAAGTGTATTGTATAAAATTACATAATTAATAGAATTGAGTTAATGTTTTATATGAATATATTTCTGTGCCTCATCCTTATAAACTTAGAATGAATAATTTTTAAAAAATGGAAAGAATTTCTTCAATCTCCCGGTATTAGCTAGGGTCCTCTAGAAAAACAGAATCAGCATGAAATATCCATAGATACAAAATTTATAAAAGTGGCTCACATAACTGTGAGAATGTAGACCCCAAAATCCATAGTGCATGCTGTGAAGCTGACAATTCCAGTGAAGGGTTTGGATGAATACTACAGGAGAGCCTTGTTGGCTGAAGCAGAAAAAGAAACTATCTCTTCTGAATCCTCTTTAAAAGCCTTCTAGTGATTAGATTAATCATCACTCATTACAGAAGACACTTCTCTCAGCTGAATACAAATGCAATCAGCTGTGGATGAAGCCAACGTGATCATGACTTAATTCTATGTAATGTCCTCATAGTAACAGACAGGCTAGCACTTGCCCAACCAGACAAATGGGCACCACCACGTGGCCAAGTTGGCACTTGAGCCTGACCATGATAATCCGCTACTTGTCAACTTGGCAGCTATAAACATTGCCTTAAAACCATACTTAATCTCTAAGTACAAAACAATAAAAGACACATTTTTTTCCTTAGTTAACAATACTCAACTGTCCCATATACAACTGGAAACACACTTAAATACTGTAAAATGAACAAAACTGCGGTACAGTCCTCGTTTCTGTAACTGCTCATGTTGTCATTGTTCATATTTATCATTACCTTCTTCCTCTACTAATTCCATGTTCTTTTTACCCTCAATAAGCACTTCAGCTGGCCATGTTTCCTTGCCTGGTGGGGCGACCCAAATCTTCATTCCTGAAGTTTAAGAGCCATTGGTAGTCCTGTTTGATTTGGGTTGTTGCATTTCTCCATTGATTTTAATCACAGGGAAGTAGTACTAAAAGATACCATAGGGGTTCTCCTATATTCCAGGAAAACTCTTCTTTCTCTCCATTGTATGGTTGCAGTCCTATTTCCTCTTGATAGTTAGGGTCATTCGCCCCAGCCAGTAATGTAGTCCCCTTCCTGGCTTGTTGATCCAGGGGCATGAGTAGCCCAATGTGGCCAGGTGGCAGACTTAGATTCCAGTTCAGTGGAATCACTGTTGTTTCCTGGTGGATACACTCCCCCTTCTGTAGACCAGCAGAGCTCAAGGTCATAGGAGCAGGAAGCAGATATTTTCCTAATGGGTGGCTACGGGTAATATTGAGTGGTATCACTCCTAGTACCATCCTGGGCCCATGGATCCTGCCTATGGTAGAAACAGTACCATATAGTGGATGCTGATTCAGCCTCCTGGAGAACCTCAACCAAGCTCTTCAAGGTATTGCCACCTAATTTGCCCAATAATTGAGTTTACAAAAGGCCATTCCACTGTTCTATCAATCCAGCTGCCTTACATGATGTGGAACATGATAAGACCAGAAAATCCCATGAGCGTGTGCCCATTCCCACACTTCATTTGCTGTGAAGTGTGGTCCTTGATCAGAAGCAATGCTTTGTGGAATGCCATGATAATGGAAAAGACATTCTGTAAGTTCATGTATGATAGCTTTGACAGAAGTATTGCATGCATGGAAAGTAAAGCCATATGCAGAGTATGTGTCTATTGAAGTTAGAACAAATTGCTGCCCCTTCTATGAAGGGAGGGGTCCAATGTAATCAACCTGCCACCATGTAGCTGGCTGATCACTTCGGGGAATGATGTCTTATTGGGGCTGAGTGTGGGTCTCTGCTGTTGCCAGATTGGGCACTCAACAGTGGCTGTAGTGAGTTCAGCCTTGGTTAATGGAAGTCGGTGTCACTGATCCCATGCATAGCCTCCATCCCTATCACCATGACCACTTTTTTCATGAGCCCATTTGGCAGTGACAGGGGTTGTTGGTGAAAGAGGCTCCCTGCCAAGTATGCACAGAATGGGTCATCTTATCCACTTCTTCCTCTGTTGATGTCACCCTCTGGTGCACATTCACATGGGACACAAATATCTTTATGTTTTAGCTCATTCAGACAGGTCTATCCACAGACCTCTTCCCAGAACTATTTGTCACCAATTTTCCAATTATGGTCTTTCCGAGTCCCTGACCATTTGGCCAACCTATTAGCAATAGCTCATGAATCAGTGTACAAACACACCTCTGAGCAGTTTTCCTTCCAAGCAAACTCGACAACCAGGTGCACTGCTCAAAGTTCTGCCCACTGGGAGGATTTTCCCTCACCACTATCCTTCAAGGACACCCCAGAAAGGGGTTGTAGTGCTGCAGCTGGCAACTTTTCGATGGTACCTGAAAATCATGCAGAACCATCTTCAAACCAGGCCAGAGTTTTCTCGTCCTCACTCAATTAACTGTAAGGAATTCCCCAAGACACTCTAACTCCGATCTGGGAAAGAGAAGGCAATAGGGCAATTGTACAGATCATGGACATTTAGGTTACTTCCTCCTGTAACTTACTTGTGCATTCAGGACGTTCTCTGGCCCTATCTCAAATATACCATTTCCTTTTTATTATGGAGTGCTGCTGCACACACACAACTTTATGGATTGGTGGGTCAGAAAACACCCAGCTCGTGATAGACAGCTCAGGTCTCATGGTAACTTGGTGGCCCACGGTTAAGCATTCAGTCTCTGAAGGGCCAGTAGAAGGCCAAAAGCTGTTTCTCAAAAAGAGAGTAGTTATCTGCAGCAGATGGTATAGCTTTGCTCCGAAATCCAAAGGGTATACATTATGATTCTCCTATAAGGGCCTGCCCAAGTCTCCAGACAGCATCTCTATTTGCCACTGACATTTCCAGCACCATTGGATCTGCTGGATCATATGGTCCAAGTGGTAGAGCAGCTTATACATTAGCCTGGACCTGTTCCAGAGCCTCCTCTAGCCTGGACCTGTTCCAGAGCCTCCTCTAGTTAAAGTCCCCACTCAAAATTGGCAGCTTTTCTGGTCATTTGATAAATGAGCCAGAGTAGCCAACCCTAATGAGGAATATGTTGTGGCCCAAATCCAAAGAGACCAACTAGATGCCGTGCCCTTTTTGATCTTAAGAGGGGCCAGATTTAGAAACTTATCCTTTACCTTACAAGGGATATCTCAACATGCCCCACCCCATCAGACACATTGAAATTTCATTGAGGTGGAAGGCCCCTGTATTATTGTTGGATTTATCTCTCATCCTCTGACACAGAAATGTCTTTTCTATAAGTCTAGAGTATTTGCTACTTCTTGCTCATTATGTCCAATCAACATGATATCATCAATATAATGGACTAGTGTGATATCTTCAGGGAGGGAGAAATGATCAAGCTCCCTGAGGACAAGATTATGAAAAAGGGTTGGAAAAATGTTATACCCCCGAGGTTGGACAGAGAAAGTATATTTCTGACTTTGCCAGCTGAAAGTAAACTGTTTCTAATGGTCCTTTATAACAGCTATTGAAAAAAAGGCATTTGCCAGAACAAAGCTGCATACCAGGTACCAGGGGATGAACTGATTTGCTCAAATAATATTACCACATCTGGGACAGCAGCTGCAATTGGAGTTACCACTTGGTTAAGCTTACAATAATGCAATGTCATCTTCCAAGACCCATCTGTTTTCCACATAGGCAAAATAGGATCATTGAAAGGGGACGTGGTGGAAATCACCACCCATGCATCCTTCAAGCCCTTAAGAGTGGCAGTAATCCCTGCAGTCCCTCCAGGAATTTGGAATTGCTTGTGATTGACTATTTTGCTAGGTAGGGGCAAGTTCTAGTGGCTTCCACCTGGCCTTTCTCACCATAATAGCCCTTACTCCATGATTTAGAGAACCAATGTGGGGATTCTGCCAGTTGCTCAGAATGTCTGTTCCAATTATACATTATGGAACTGGGGAAATAACTATAGAATGGGTCCAGGGCCCAACTGAACCCACTGTGAGACAGGTCTGAGCTAAAACTCCATCGATTACCTGACCTCCATAAGACCCCACTCTGACTTGTGAACCAGCGTGACATTGTAGGTCCCATGGAATTAATGTCACTTCTGAACCAATGTCTAATAATCTCCAAAATACATGATAATTTCCCTTTCCCTGATAAAAAGTTACCCTGTTACAACCCCATTGGTCTCCTTGGGGAAAGCTTGAAGGAAGACTAACAGTATACATTCGTGGCAGTATAACAGGGTCCTCTTCCTAAGGGACCTGGCCTCCTGCTCATTCAAGGGGCTCTGGGTGTGTACCTGTCTCAAGTCTGGAAATTGATTAAGGGGCTGTGGCTCTCTGTTTTTTTAATTCAAGTTAGAGTTCTGTTCACTTGAGCTAGAAATCTTTTGTTTATACAGATCAAACAGGAATTTAGTGGACTGCCCTTCTATTGTACTTCTACATACCCCATGATTTACTAGCCAATGCCACAAGTCTCCCTGAGTCAAATTATTTAGACTCTTGCTTTAAGTCTGCTGTCTATTATGATAGCCACATCCACATTGTCTTTGGCAATTAACTGTTGCCACCTGGTTTCTGCCAAGTTGGGATCCAGTCATCCCCACTGTACTTAAGGATTACAGCTCAGTGACAACAGTTCCCATAGTAATATCTCACCTACAGAGAAGTGCAACTACACAGCTCTTCAGGGATGATGGCGAGAGACTCACAAATTTATTTCTCATAGTTCTGGTAAAAGGTGGCTCCTCTGGACACTCCTGGGGTGTAAGAGCAGACTTCACATGATAAATCCACTCTAACATTACATTCTCTCTAAGCCTCTGGATCCCCTCACCTATATTATACATTTTCATTTCACTTTAGCAGCAAACTTGTGTAATCATTGTATATATAGCTGCCAAAGGCAGTGGAACACAGAGAGGTTAATGCATAAGGGTAGTGTGAAATTCAGAGGGAGGATCTTGCATCCTCAACTGCTATTAATTCCTAAAAATGCAACAGATTTGTCCTACTTTAGGGAATTCTACCAGCTGCTCTCCTGACTAGGGATGTCTTTTCTACACACAGCAGCTTTTTTTTCCATCCTAAGGTGTTATCTTATCAGAGAACTGTCCATTTTCTATAGGTCACCATTTACCTCTGTTTTTCTCTTTCATGATGACCTGTTTCTCCTTTCCAGAAATTTAAAAAACATGTGAGTGATTTATCTCTTTTCTCCTAGGATGCTCAAAGCAAATACCATGAAGTAGTTGGATTAAAAAAATGGGAATTTATTTCCTTATGATTTTGGGGTCATGAAAATTCACAAATAAGTAATAATCAAGGCAAAAATTTCTTCACAAATACTGCTTGCCAGGGATCCATGGTTACTCTGACACATGGCAAGACACACAGAAGCATCTGCTGCTCTCTTCCAAGTTCTATTTCAGTATCTTTCTCCTGTAGCTTTCAGTCTTTCATATCTGAATTCATTCTACTTATAAACATCTCCAGTAAAAGGATTAAGACCTATCCTGATTGTGGTGGACAACACCTTAACTGAAGTTTCCTCATCCAAAGGTCTTACTTAGATTGGGTTCAATACCACAGAAATTGATTAATTTTAAGATCACGTTTTTCTGAGATACCATTCCAAACCATCACAGTCAGTGATGATGCGTGCTCAGTTTTCTTCATTTCTTCTCAGGTTCCCAAAAGAGAGTTAAGCACTTTTCCCGCAAGACTTATCCTTGAATACATCTGCCATAATCAGGTAGACGATGGATAGTTGAATTTAAGAAACAATATGGTTTGGGATAGATGAAGATCATGACAACTGATCTCTGGGCTAAGGCAACAGTTTTCACATCGTGTGGACTTCATCACTGACCACCTAAAGGACCAGAGAGGAGAAGGCTGGCCATGGGTGCAAGAATGATCCCACTTGAAAATCACCCCAGCTTTGCCTGCAGTCTGATATCACTGGTTACAGTGAGTGACAGCTTCCAGGAATCATGTTTTGATTCTGATGAATAAATCAAGAACACATCTCCACTGCAGCCAGAAACCGATTGAAGCCTAAGGCAAAGAGCCTCTATTTATTGTTGCAGGTGCTGACGTTTCCCTGTGCTTTTACTTTTAAATATTTTGGGGGAGAAAATAATTTGCATAGAGTTTCAAAAATAGCACACATTTCCTGTGGAGACCTCATCTAGATTTCCATACTGTTAATAGCTTATATTTCTATGACACAAGCCAAAATCATATCATTAATAATAATAATAGCATCAACAATAATATTAAACAACATACTTCATGGAGTTAACAGATTTTCCATTTATGCCCTCTCTCTGGTCCAGTATCTAATCCAGCACATCATGTCGTGTTTAGTTATGTCATCAGGTTGTCTTAGTTTTCTTGTGTGAATTGTTCCCCTTCTTCCTTTGCTGTTCTTGTGTTGGCACTTTTTAAGAGAACTGAGGAGCTATTTTGTAGAATGTCCCTTAGTTGAGATTTTTCTGAAGTTTTCTCATGATTAGGGAGGAAGACTACCAGTACAGTGCCATTCTCATAGTATCCTATCAGGGAATGTATGCTATAGCTTTCTTTAACATGGTGCTAACGCAGTTCATCAGTCGGTTAAGATGGTATCTGCCAGTGTTCTCCATTCCAAAGTTACCGTTTTTCTGTTTTCATTTTATATTCTTTGGAATTAAGACAGTCAGTCCAGTCAACACAGAAGGGAAACACATTGACATTTTCATTTTAATTGTATTCTTGTTATATAAATACAAGTCAACACTATGTTATTATTTCTTCATCAATTCAATATTATTTATGTTTAAATATTCAGCTTCAATTTATTGTACTAATCACTCATTCTTTCATCTTCCACTTTCCATTAAGGATCCAGTTCATATTATTTAAAATAATTCCTGGGCAATGGTGGCTCAGTGGCAGAGTTCTCACCTGCCGTGCCAGAGACCTGGGCTTGTTTCTGGTGACTGCCTATAAAAAATCCTTGCCTGCAGATGTAGGACAGCTGGTAAACAATCTAAGTTTCTCTCTTTCTTTCATATGGCTTCCATTAAAATAATTTTGTCTCTACAAATGTATTTTGATGCTTCATTTGTTGGGTACAAAATTTTAGCCTAATACTAATTTCCCATCGGATTTTGGAATTCTCAATCACTGTACCTACCTATGAACTTCCATGCCAGGAAGTTTGATTTAAGTACATTTTTGCAACCTATTTGAAGTTAATCAATTTTCTCTTAAAGCTCATAAGATTTCCGATTTGGTTTTCTTTCCCACAGTTTTGTACTGATGAATTTAGGAAAGTTTTCTTCATACTCCAAAATCGATCTTGATTAGCAATTGGCATGGCTGTATATTAATATATTACCTCAACAACAGAATCAGGAAGAGCAGTTCCAGTGATGGAAAGTATGCCCTCTTCTTAGATCATCCAAATGTATATGTCACCAAAATAAATTTGCTCTCTATCAGGCATGGGAAAATAGAGGGTATGGTTGCCTTAAGGGACAGACCTTGTTTGCTTCTCATCACTCTTCCCTCTTGTAAGAATGCACACATTCAAATATGTGTTCAAGATACATAAGAACGGATGAACCTTAAACTTATTTCTCTAGACTGGGGTTATGATGAAGAATGTCTCCTCAAGGAGAAAGCCCTGCAAGTTCTGTGCCTCCTCATCTGCCTGGTGTCCTCTTACTAATCCTCAGGATTTCAGAAAGAGGCATGGACTACAGTGTCAGCTTGTAACTCACTAAGGTTCTCCTTGATTCCAGGTGTCTTTTTCTAGAGGCATTTGCAAGAGGCAGTCACACGACCAGTGAAGGCCTCACACGCCCTCTCCTTCATCTGTGCTGCTTCTGGTTTCCCCATCAACAGCTATTACTGCTGAAAATGGATGCATTAGCCCCTGAAAAAGAGGTTTCAGTGGGTCATGTTTACATATTATTCTGGAACATCTACTATAACCCATCCCTTTAAGAGCTGATGGTCCACCTTTTGGGGTATATCCAAGAATAAATTCACCCTGAAGCTGATTGGTATGACCCTTGATAACCCAGCTATGTATTACTATGCAACAACACATAGTAAGGGGAAGTCATCCTGAGACCAAACACAAATTTCTCCCACAGTGGGTATCAGTAAGGGGCGCTCAGCACCCACCAAGCACAGGGAACACCACCAATAACAGGAAGTAAGCGTTTGCTGAGGAAGGAAGTAGGGTTTTTGATTTGTTTTTTTAAAATTTATTTTTGGAGTCTCTTGACTCTTTTTCTGCTCTGTGAGGAAAGGTTATCTCTTGGGACTCTCTCCTTCATCCTGCCTTATGTCTTCTATATTTATTGTAATAAAAAGGAGTGGCTTGATTTATTTCCAAAGAGTTAATTATGAAAAGGGGTAAAAACAATCTCTTTGCATTGGGGAAAACTGACAACATAACCTCAGCCAGGTGATCAAGGTTAATCCTAAGTGTGATAACCCTATTTTTTGTGGGTACTCTTGACATGAGGAAATGACACCGTACCTCTAGACAAAGACCCTACAATTTTCAAAAAATTTATAGACTCAAGGGGGTCCTCTGTTTGTACCCAATAGTAGAAAACAGATATTTCACGTTTGTCCAATTTTCTCACTGTTTATGGGGGAAGGTAAAACTTATTAATAGGTCAATGCCAAATTAAAAATTTTTCTCCAAACTTTGAATATTTCCTTTTTGTTGCAAATGTAGTCAAATTTTAATGCAATTGTGCCTATAGTTTGTAGGGCCATACCATTTTAGTTTGCCTCTTAATGTTGTGCTCTAATATATTGTTTTCCCTACTCCATAATTCCTCTCATGGTTTGTGGATTATTTTGCATCCTACAAATTTTTTCCTCTTATAACCTGTGGACAGACAGACTTCACTGGCCTTTTAATGCTTTAACAAAATGTAGAAACAGAATTCCTTGTTTACTAATGTCTAATGATGTTTGACTTTGCCTTTTTTACTATCAACTATGATAATTTTATGTACTTGACTGTAATTTAACTGTATTCCAACCTGTAATTTAACTGTATTCATATCACTGCATTGGATGCTAATTCTATTGTCCTTATTTATACCTCATGCAACATTAAAAATTTTGCTTGATTCTGACATTATATTTGCCTCTGTTTTTTTTCCTTTATCATTCCCCTTCAATCTGAGGCAATTTTCCTTCTAGTAGATAATTGCCTTTTACCATTTTCTATGGTACGCGAAAGCCGGAATTACACTTTCACTAGTTATTTTTCATTTATTCCACCCTGAAGAACCATTCAGCTAACACAGCTTCCTCTGAATGAAATTATTTTTAGGACATATTCTCAAGTAACAGAATTATCAATATGCACTAATTTCTTGCCAGTCTTTAAAGACATCAGTCCATTTTCTGCAGCAAACATTCATGACAAGAAGTCTTATTTCAATTCACGTTCTGACCTATTTGTAGACATTGCTCTTATGATTCCTTCAAAAATTGTTCTTTGAGTATAGTTGTAAGACATTTATTCTGTTGCACTGGGCGGATTTTCTACCCCACTCTGCACTTCAACTTTTCCTAGAGTTTTTTGAAATGGTGATCTAGTATGTTCCATTTTGGAAGTGTTCTTAATGATTACAGCCACAAATATTCTAGTTGTATCATTTGCTCTTTTCCTTTTTTGTTTTTTGCTCTCTTCTCTTTTTTTCAATTTTCCCTGCTGATAACCCTGCTCAGGTTAACCTCATACTCCCATGTTCTTTAGTAATCACCTACCCATCCCTTCCTACAATTCGTTATGGAAAAAAATCAATCATATTCCATACTGCAATATGCATTATACATATTGACTCAGAACGTACAATGTTGTTTACCAGCAGTGAATGTAGGAACCATGAAGTATCAGCTGGTCTTGTAAAAGTGGGTTTGACACAGACATCCAGATTCCTCAACAGCTGCAGGGATCCCAGTGACCATCCCATCCACCCCAGTCACAGCTCAGAATCCCTTCACTGTGCAGCCAATGAAGGTCTTCAGTTCAACACAATACACTTCTGCTCCTTGTCTGTGGAGAGGACAATGCATAGCACAATTCTCTGTATAGATGCAAAGCCCCATGGTCCCTGTACTTGCAGCCCTGAGAAAGGAGCCCTCCAGTGTCTCCACATCATTCGCTGAATCCCAGTGGAACAAACTTTGATAACTCTCTAAATTGGCTCTCTTTCTGTCCATTTCTCAAGGTAATATCATAGTGACACAGTGAATTCTATGTGATTGGCTATCTCAGTCTTCCTTTCCTGGAATCTTCAATGCCGAGTATGATGTGCAGCTGGAAGTGTACAGGAGGGATTGCGAGTGTCTCTGGGCTTCTGTGGTCCTCTGAGAAGTCCCAGGGTTCATGTCCACACACAGTGTAAATCCAGTGGTTTCGAAACTCAGGGAAAGTGGCAAGGAAGTTTTGAACATCCAATGTGAGGGCGTGGGATACACATAGGCAGTCACCATGAATTGGGCTCACCATGTCCAAGGACAACAACAGAACCAGTTCCCCCTATTGTTGAGTCATCACAGAACAGGAGATATGGGTGAGGAAGTCAGTGGGACCCTAGTCACCCTACAAGGTGTGCTCAGGTTCCATGTATAAGGAGGCCCAGCCCTTGGAAAGTTGCAAGAGTGCTAATAAGGAGCTTATTGTACCCCTTGTACATCTGTGGTTCCTATTCTGACCAAAATTTCTTCCAGATCTGCCAGTTCTGCAGGACTCTGGGGACTTACCTTGTTGCTGAGACTCAGAGTTCTCATTTTAATGTTATTGAACAGACTTCCAGGATCAGTGAGATACAACACACCTGGGGATATTAAGCAAGGACACTGAGAAGGACAGGAGGTGAGGGCTCCTGAGATATTTCAAATCTCTGGACAATACTATGCCCTGGCTGCACCATCTGATTTTCTTGTTGAACAGAATGAGGGACAATGATGTTCCCAAAGAGTAAGATGAAGAAATCATCCTTTCTCTGGGTCATTGTTTTTTCTGTGGGTCACTTTTAAAAATCAGTTACATATGTGTGATTTTGTGAAAACAGACCTGTGAAACACATGAATATTTGATTACATAATAAGAATGTAATTAGGAGGCTTGTGAAGGGAGAGAATCACTACCCTCTGCAGTTTAACTCCAGGACTGACATAGACTCAGCCTTAGATTACTGTGAAAGGGATAAAATGAGGGGAAGTCAGGGGGAACCCAGACAAAATCCTTCCCTGGAGGGCACAGGAGGGGCTGGGATGCAGGAAGCACTTGGGACAACCAGGGAGCACTAAGGGCCCAAAAATAACATGGCCCATCACAGGAACTGGGACAGTTTGTAGGAAGAAAGGATATTCTTTGCGTTCTTTTAGTTTCTGGAAGATATTTTCCCCCTGCTTGATCTTGTGTGCCCTAAAAGAAAACCTTCTGTGCCCTGAAAAAATCTTAATTTCTGTGGTCAGAGTCCTGAGATTGTTGAAAACCACACAAAGGGTCACACTGTGCAAGGAGCAGATTTACAACTAAAATCTCAACCTTGCACAGTGTCTGCTGTTAAAATGATGGTTTGATTGGGAAAGAATGGGATCCTAAAACTTGGAGTGGGGGGCATATGGGTTAGTAGTACTGGTAGTGGGAGCATGGAGTCCGTGGATCCATCTGAGTCTTTGCTAGATAGAGCTGTAATTGTCTGTCCTGAGGAAACAGCCCAAAAAAAAACTGTAGTCCAGCCTGAGGAGCCCACCATCCAACCTCTGTCTAAAGAGATTAACACTTCAGTACCTGTTAAACCTATAACCAGCCTCTGAGGAAAAATTCCTCACTCTTATATGTGGAGTGATTTATGCTGTTTAACCAGATGAAACTCTAATGCAATGTTCTGAGGTAATTGGCTGGAAACACACTTCTAATTATTTTCATGACCCATCCATACCACCCTTCATTTATTGAAGACATATAACTACATTAAAGCCCAACAGACACCAAGCGGTGAGGCGCAATTTGTGATCCTTGAGGAGCTATGCTATACTTCAAAACAACTGCATGAGTTTTCTAATGTATATAGATGGAAATAATGGGATTTTTGTGGGAATGCATATTAAAGGTTTGGGACAAAGGTAGAAGGAACATAAAGTTGGCTCAAGCTAAATTAATTTACATAAGCCCACTAAACAGGGATTGCAAATACAATCTTGTAAGTAGAAGGGTTAGAAAGGGTGTGAACACTTTGGGTGGGAGGCTGAAACACAGGTCAATAGATGGGCAAGAGTGCCTGAGGTTGAATTGGTAGAAATGCCCTGGTATTATGTAGATGAGGGGATCCAAAGGCTTAGATGACTGAAATGTTAGAGTACTTTTATCATGGAAGACATGCTCCATATTTCCCAGCAAGTACTATGTAGAGAGATATACTTCCTCACTCATGAGCTGGTAGTTTACCAATTAAACATAATAGTACTAAACTTCTATTAAAAATTATTGATGATTTCCTGTATAGAAAGAAAACAACTGACAGCACTGAAAGATTTATTAAATGCACAAGTATAGTTAGATATTTCAACAATGTTCTCTTCATAATCAGTAGACAAAATAGCAGAATTATCAATGAGAATAAAGAAGTCTTGATCATTATCAACCAACTTTACCTCCCTGAACTCCTCTGTCAAGACAACCCCAGCCAACCACATTCATTCCTGTAAGCATACATATTTACCTTTGTATGAGCTAAGTTTCCTTTAATCTTATGTGTTATATTTAAAATTAATTTCATATTTCTCCTTGCATATCTAGCATATTGGAATAAATTAATGTATTTCTATGAGAAATTTACACTGAGGTAACACACCCCAGTCCTACAATGCACTTTTATTGTGTAGCTGCTTATGACATCTTTCCACCTAATAAATTAGGGCACTTGCAGCATGTAACTGGAATCTTCCCCACACTCAGCTGCTT